>JAKSZP010012491.1:0-43934 GCA_022478985.1 Massospora cicadina
TGCACCATATGGACAAAATCAAACCAAATTTTCCTCACGTTTGACTTTTTGCCTACTACAGTAAAACGTGATATTTTGGAGCAATACCTGAAAGATGGTCTCGCCATATATGGCAAAATACAATCTTTCAAAATGTAATGTTTCATGCTGATGCCACACCTGTGCACCGGCAAAGCCATCGCAGTTCTGACCCCAACTGAGGAGATCGCGAAGGACCTAACCCAGATCACGCACTCCACCTTTATTGACATCGCAGGGCACACCACCCACATATTCTGGGTAACCGTGGACAGCGCGCCCCCCATTTGCACCCACTGTGACGCATTTGGCCATAAGGCGCATGCATGCCCCATCAAAGAGGGCGTCACATTCCAAGAGCACCCCTTGGCGGCCATGGCCAGCGGAGAGGCGCACTATGAACCAACTGCAAGCACCAAGGAGGCTTTCCCGTGGGGAGCACAAGGCTGCTACCTATTAGTAAAGCCCATCTCCCTGCAGGAGTGGAAGAAGGCCAAGCAGGCCTGTAGGACTGCAGCCAAGGAAGCGGCCAAGGCTACCACCACCATCCCACACTCACAACACCAGGAGGACATGGAGACCTTCATGGTGGAAGCAACTCGGGAATCCATCACCCAATCAGATTGGGAGGCCCATGCTGAATGGGCCACTCAATCTGAGGATTCGATGGGAGATTTGATCTCACCCAATCGCTGCACCCAAGCCCCAGTCAAAACTGACTTGGGACCTATCCCAACTGAAAAAAAAATTTTTGCCCCACTCGACAGTGCACCAAACTTATCCGCACCACAAAAAATTTGTCTGACGTCGGGAAAACAAAAAGCGAAGGCCAAAGCTAATGCAACTCTTTCTGCAAAAATTAACAAAACCCTGATAGCGTTGCTGCTAATACCTGCACTGCTGTGAAAGCCCGTGGGGACCTGGAAGAGGCTGGTAGGCCTGGGGGCCCACCCCCTCACACCTAAGGTGCAATGGGGGAAACCTTCACTCTAGGGATGCTGAATATCGCCGGACTTAAGGCCTCCCTGTCCTGGGCTAGGAAACTGAGTTTTTTACAAAACAAATATACCCGTGGATATCCTAGCCATCCAGGAGTCCCACTGTCCACGAGGTTCCGAGGAAGCTTGGAAAACAATGCTCCTACCATCCCTATCCTTTTGGTCAAAGCACTGTGGGGTGCTAATTCAGAAAAACAATTTTTTCAAATTTACATCTTCAGAAACATTCCTAAATGGCTGAGTGCTCATTGTCACCTTCTCATGGGCTGATGTTGCACACACAATCGTCAACATTTATGCCCCAAACAGTGCACATGAGCGTTGGGAATTTTTCTCATCATTCAAATCCCTCCCGCTACCCCCCAATTCTTTCCTAATTGGCAACATGAACTGTTGGCTAACCTCACCAATGGACCGGTGGCCACCCTCACCCCACACCCCACAGGGTCACGTAGAACTACGCGTTCTAAAAGCCACCCTTGGGTTAATGGATATGCTACCACGACATGCCCCACTGCTTGAAAACATGACACGTCCCCACATCCACAACGGCCAATTAAGGTCCATGACCCGCATCGACCTTATTCTAGCGCCGGCGAAATTCCAACCCCACATCTCCCACTTCAAAACAACGAAAATGGAATTCTCTGACCACTGACTGGTCTCAATAACATACCACTTACCCATCACAGTTGCAAAGGCCCCACATTGGTGCAAAATCCGCCCCCCAGAGCTCGCGTCGCCAGGATTTTTCACGTGGGTGGAAGAGGCAACTTTGGCAAAATTGTTTGTTGCACCATTTTGCGCAGACCCCATTTCCACATGGGCAACTTTCAAAGATGACACCATCCGCCACTATCGCCATCTCTCATCCAGATGCTCACGAGCCACAGTGGCGGTTATGTTGCGCACGCTGGCGGAATTGGCCCACTTGGAGTCCAACATTCCAGCCTCAGGATATAGCCCTGCATGGGTCCAGAAGTGGGCGGAGGCAGCCGCCCACCTCAACGCACTTGAAAGGCAACACAAACATTGGGTTTGTGTCCAATACAGGGCCACACGCATCGCTAAAGGCGACAAGTGCACTGCATACTTCTTCAAAAAAAATTTTGCACCACGCCAGAGCGTGGCCTGCACACAGGTGCAAAGATCGGATAATTCTATTGTGGACACACCAGCTGAAGTGGCAATCGAAATGCAAAGATATTACTCCGAGTTATACTGAGCTGAACCAATTCAGCTGGCCAAAATGGCGGAATTTCTTGACTGAGCTCATATCCGCACCATTTTCCAATACCCGGAAATAATGAATTTAATTACTCCAAACAAATTATGGACTACCATTCATGGTGCACCAAACTGAAAATGCCCAGGCCCAGATGGCATTCCATATGAGTTCTACAAAAAATATTTTAAATATATATCCCCATTGCTGCTAGCCTCACTCAACCAAAGCCAGTTGGAAATGCGCCTCCTACCAGGAGGACATGAGGCCTTTACAGTCACACTCTTCAAGAAAGAGGATAGGCTAGACTTAACCAACTGGCGCCCCATTTCTCTAACAAACACAGACACCAAAATTTTAACCAAAATCATGGCTAACCATTTAGGGACTGTAGCATCTGCCACCATCTCCCCAGAACAATTTGATTTCATCCCCAGAAGGTCGATTTGGGATAACGTGCACTCTGTGGCTAATGTGTGTCAGTCCACAGCCTCAGGGGCACTTGTATTCTTGGACCAACAAAAGGCCTATGATAGAGTAAACTGGGAATACCTTAAGGCCTGCCTCCAACAATTCCGCCTACCTCCCCGCTTCATTAACTGGGTGATGCTGCTCACGGAATCTGCAACAATGGCAGTGTGCAGCCCAGGTTTCCTAACGGAAGTAGTCCATCCTCAAAGGGGCCTGCGACAAGGGGACCCCCTGAGCCCACTCTTATACAACTTCAACCTTGACCCACTACTGCGAAATGTGAATGCCCAACTCACTGGGGTCCATGTGCCAGGCCAAACCCCAGTCAAGATGATGGCATTTGCAGATGATTGCGTGGTGGGGGTGTCTGATAACAAAGATGCACGCGCGCTTGAAGCCCTCATCCAGGAATATTCCCGGGTAAGCAATGCGGCACTGAACGCCTCCAAAACTGAAATCATCCTCCTTGGTCAGTTTCAGAACTTCTGGGCCCCAGCAAGTAGTTCCCAACCCAGCCATCTGCTCGCCCACGTCCACGCCTTACTAACTCAAGACACACCGCTCCACTGGTGCTCCCCTTTGTGCCACGACCTACCATAGGACCGGTACGCCATCTGGGCGTGTGGATGGAGGCAGGTGGATACGCGTCAGCAGTAATGGAGTGCCATATACTGGACAACGTGATGAAGCGAATCGCCTCTCTCAGAGCCCACCCTACTACCCTCACTGGCAGGGTTGTTCTTGCCAACTCTATGCTCCTATCCAAAGTCTGGTTCAGAGCCCACGCCATCCCCTTCTCCCCAAGCTTCTTCAAATCCCTGTATGCTTTGCTACAAGGTTGGCTTTGATCAGGCCGCCCTCCACCAGTACGGCTAGAGGTCATATTTGGCCCTCATCATCATGGTGGCATGGGCCTACTTGACTTCAAAGCCCATGCCGCCAAGATCCTGGGCACCTGGATCGCGGCCGTCACTGCTCCTACACTCCCATCCCAACACTGGTCCCGCGCAGACTGCTCCAACTTCTCCCAAGCCTTGGGCCTCAACAATCCATCAAACCCCCACTCCCTGATGAAATACCTCGCATCACACACATCGGCCACAGGTCCTCACGGGACCAAAACTCACTACAAACGAATCCTACTCTCCATGCAAAGCGCAGAGTGGAGAATTCATATTAGTGGACATACAACCCGAAGAGGCCGCCCCTCTCCTCAGTTCACACAAGAGGTACAGGGGCTACCCATCCATGATGGCGTGATCCCCATTCGACCCCAAGTCATATCCAGGGTGGACTACCTGGACATGATGGACATCCCTTATTCCGCTGAGACCCAAAAGTCTATCTGGAAATACGCACACCATCCTCTGTTGCAGCCTCAAGTCTGCTCCCATGTGTGGCGCTGCCTGAGGCGGGTGTATCGTACAGCTGAGCGCTCTAATGCTTTACACTCATCCTGTGTCGTGTGTGGCCAGTATGGAACGCTGTTCCACCGCCTGGAGAAGTGCCCCACCTCTAAAGTAATATGGCGCGAAGTCCAACGTCTGCTAGGCCAGGATCAAACACATCCCTTCAGTCTGTCAAGAGATATGTTTGCTTCATCAATGGCCTCCCCCTCCCACCCTCCCTCCGTGATCTGTTGGTTGCAATAGCCATTTGGACTATCCACACGATTGTCTTGGATGCCATCACTGGATCCATCCCCACCCTCCCTGAAGCGGTCCACAGATTCCGGTCTCATTTGGTGGATCACTTTCAAGCGTGGATGTTTGGATATCTCCCACTGCGTCGCCGACAGCTGGTCTCCTCCTGGTTCCCAGTCTGGTTCATCAAATCAGACCCCTTCTTCCACACGTGCTCAATAGTGGCTACGTCCCCTACACAAGTTCCCTCCCCCCTTCCCATAAGTGGCGTTCCCGCTGGCAACAAGAGATAGCATCGCTTCTCTGGGGTGCCTCCCCTGGTACTAAGTTTTGTCTCATCTGAGTCATATTTGGAAGTGTCCGTCCCATGGTTGGCCTTCCCTGCAATAAATTTAAATTAGGATGGGATTTTATCATGAGGCTCATTACCTATTATAAATATTGAAGACATCCTTGCCAGTTTGTATAATTTTAAAAGGTGGAAGTGGAAGTCATAAAGCATATCTAAGGTTGATGTATGTGATTGATAAATCGGGGAGAAAGGATGCATTAGGTTCTAATATGTTTATGGGATAGATGGTTAGATGATATGCATTGAATAGGTAATAAAGTCAAACTCTGCAGTGAAAGGAGATTCCATGCCCAGCCCTGGCTCATTGGATTCAGTTTCTAGCCCTGTGTTAATTGATGGGTATAGTTTTCAAAAGATTAAAAAATTGTAATATTTACACCAGCTGGTGGCATGAGATCATAGGGGGCCAAAGAACATGTCTATTATCACCAGGAATTTCTTTAGTTGTAATATGGCTGCACCACCCTCTAAAAGACTGTCTAAGTAGCGCCAGTAGTATAAATAGCTTGATGGTATAATATTGTTTTCTAGATAATTTAGTCAAGCTAGGTGATGTATTGATAAATCATAGGACCACGCTATCCAGCTGTGGTTAGATGTTAGTAAAAGATGCGGTATATGTGCCAAAACCTAACTTTAAACTAGCTTGATATTAAGCTTCTTATATTAATCATAGAAGCGTCAATTGACTAGATAATTAACAATTATTGATTGGGTATTCGCAATAGTGCTATATAATTACTTGGTCTTGATCTTAAGAAATTTGGTCCCAAGGTGGATGCCAAAGAATGTATGTTGGTAACATTTACTGGTAATATTTGTATATAAATTGGTCTAGAAGTGTTAATTGACTAGATAGTCAACAATTATTGATTGGTATATGCTCCAAGGTAGATAACTAGCTGGTCTTTTGAGCTTTTTGTGTGTTCATTAGGGCACCCAGTGCAGGCAACTTTGCAGGATGAAACCCAGGGTACTGCCCCCTGCCGCAATGGGGCTGCGCGAACCTAAGCACCATAAATGTGGGCCTGACCATGAGTGGTGTGGCTCGCACCACCCCAAAACTAACATATTCCTTACTGTTTGGTATACCAAGTAGCAAAGGCTACACAGCCAGTTCGGAGTTATGCCTCCCGTACCTCACTGCAAGAAATGAGACCAGAATGACCCTCAAGTTGGACTTACTTGATAAAAGAGGATTGCCATAGCTTTCCACAGGTATTTATAGCCATCGCATGACTATGGCCAGGGATCTTGTCGCCTAAATTCCTTAAGTGGGGAAGCAACGCTGGTTTCTGGCAAGCCATAGACCATACATCACCATCTCACATTGTGCACCAAACCCTGAAACCCTCCTTACTTTCAAGCAGACTTGGAGGAGCATACGCAGTCTGGATCTCTAACCATGCAAGATGACCAGAGTATAACTGACACCCTGGTTGGTATGCTTCATACCATAGGAGAACACTCTCCACACAGCATCTGCTTCTGGACAAACCATGAAGATGTGTTTTGCCATCTCCTCCCCTCCACATACCTTACAGTCATACAGAAGGTCATTCTCCTCATGCTTACTCCACTTGTGTAGAGTTTCTCCAGCGATCAAGATTTTGCTGCGGAGTTAGAAAAGAAAGTTCTGTACCAGTATAAACCAGCATTTCTTTAACCCTCCTCCCCTACAGGTCCATCAGGCCATGTCGCTTCTTACTTGTGATCCAGGACAAGAACATTGAGCAGAGCTCTCTGTCTTGTAACTTCTGTAATCTGGCGGTTGTGAACTTTGAGAGGCAGACATTATCACCGCCTCCCACCTTTAGCCAGTCCCAAAGGATAGTAAGGTTTTCCCATTTGGGTACCTCCAGTCTTCTCTTCCTTGCGGGAACACCCGCCAATCCTGACCTCTGCAGCCTTAAAAACAGGCTTTCTTAGCCTCTAATGCATCCAGAGAAGGAATTGCTTCCCTCTCAAAAGAAGGCAGTTCCGTTGCTTCCACAACAACCCATGCCTTCCTTTCCAGTACCTTGATGGCACTAACAAAATTATCAGCTGCTTACCCCTAAGCACTCTTTGGCTATCGCCATTAAGGAGGTCCCCCAATGAACCACCCCAATATGATTCTTGAAATCCATATGCATATTAGGCTCCATCTCAGGTCCCCAAGCTCCTCGCCAAAGGGGAATTGCCCAGATCCTTTCGATGGTTCACTCTCCACCCTTTAATCTACCCTTGTTTCCTGCCAAGCTCTAGAGTAATACTTCCAGTAGCCTTGTAGGTTCCCCACACTTTAAATGGTCCCTTGATTGATGCCCCAGCTAACATCAATATTATTGTTTAATGTCCCTGCAAGCCTTAGCAAGGTAGTCCTCTATTATTGTAAATCAAGAAATAGACTTTCCCTCCCTGGCGACCTGTGCAATCACTAAAGCTAAAGTGCTTTGATCATACTCCTGACATAATATCAGACTTATGCCCCCTTTCTTCGCCTCCTGACACAAGTTAGTTTAACTTGTTTTTGATGCTCATCTCTTCTAGATGAACTGGATTTCTGAACTCTGTATTCTTTTTCAGAAGATGCTGGTGGTGGAACAAATCTGGCAATGTACCATAATTTGGAAAGAATGAAAGTATTCATGACAATGGCCCTCCCCAATATATTAAATTGAGTCATTGCCACTTCCAAGCCACTTTTTTTCTGTCTGCTTTAAGTTTGAACCAAATTCCGTGAAGTGACACCCGCCCAGAGATGGGACACCCAAGATACAGAAGCTCCTCCACTGTTGCCATCCAGGGGATTGAGCTCTTTGGTGCCACATCCAACATCATTATTATGCCGATGGTTCAAGCTCTGGATTTTGACATATTGACCTTTGCATTGCTTGCATTTTGGTACATCTTTAGAATGTTCATCACCACCTTCTCCTCCTCTGATGAAACAAAAATCCACATAACATCTGCAAACATCAAGCGGGTTTACTCCTTGCAATTGATGGTAAGTCTCTTCTGGTCTGACTTCTTGAGAGCCACTGAAAGGGCCTCTATTGCAAGAACAAACAACAAATGAGACAGAGGGTCTCCCTGAGGCACGCACCTACATACATTAAATGGGTGGGAGAGGACCCCATTTGTTAGAATCTGGGCCGCTAGATGGTAGCTCACTTCTGCGCCCAGATTTCAACTGCACAGATCCTTGACCAATTGCATTGAGTGTTTGAGAATATATAAACTGGGGAATAGTATGAAGACTATTATTATGGTTGATTGACCAAAAGCCACGTTGAGTAAAAAGTCCAACGCTAGACACGTGCTTCTTTGTCTTGAAGATGTTTCTGTACTGGTAGGGAACACTTTCCTATTCTCTTCTCACAGAGCCAAGCGGAGATTTGTTAAAAACCAACCTAAGGATATCTGATCCTTGCACTCTTATCCCAAGAGTAATGCTATACAACCAATGTATATACAACTTAGTTTTTATCAAGTTTTAATCTAATTTTATTAACAATATTTGGGGGGATTCTATAGTAGAATTGGCACACAATTTTCAGCTGTCCGCTGTAAATTATTTGCTCTCCTATACTGGGTTGACCCTCAAGTGTTAAGCACTGAATCTCATCAGGTATCTTTAACTTGATTTTCTTAGGTAGTGTAATCCTCTGCTGTTCAGTGATTAATTTATAGGGTTTAGGAACCAGAAACCAATTGTGTTGGCCAATGACGATCCTACCATTTAACACCAGCGTTAGAATTCTTAGGTAGTTTCCAGTGACTATCCATTTATTTGCTCTGAGTGATTCCCATTAGTTTAATGTTGGATGTTGTTCCCTCATCAAATTCATACTCAATATCATTGGGGATGATTCCCAAAGAGAATATCTTTAGTTGGTGACCGCTGCGGAGATATTAAATTATTTATTGCAATAATTTGGCATTTGGGTGTTGTTCCCTCATCAAATACATGCTCATTATCATTGGGGATTATTCCTGGTGATAATCTCTCTAGTCAGTGACTGTTGCCAAGATATACAATTGTAACTAATTGTCAAATTCACTAATTGGTCAATAGGTTGGATAATGTGGTCAACTGAAATTCCACATATCCCCCCTCTTGACCAGATTATCCAGCGGAAGATAGATCTCTCAGTTATGGAAGCCACCTCAGCTTGTGCTCATATTCAGATATCATATCCCTATGACCTCAGCGGAGTATGGCTCTCTCCACAATCAACGCCCATATGCTATGCTCAACTTGATGACCCTTATCCCTAGTTGCTACCTGCTGCCACCTCTTCTTGAGCACAGTTCCCATTACATCATGCTGCACCAGTACTATTTCCGCACCATGGCTAAAAGATGAACTGGTTCTTTTATACAAACCCCAGGATGGGTCCCAATGGCAACTTGCCATTCAACCTGTACCAACCCCCAAGACAGGTTTCAGTGATTCCTTAGTCAACCTGTACTAGCCCCAGGATGGGTTCCCAATGACATCTTGTCATTCAACCTGTACTAACCCCAGGATAGGTTTCAACAACTTGTTAATAGGGACTATTCCAGCAGATCTAGTTTCAGCCCTTCCTGATCCTGCCAATTTCTCAGGACTCATGCCTGTTATTTTCTTTCCTTTCCTCCAGGCTTGATAGATGGAAATATTGCTAGATGCATTACCACATGAATTAAAATCAATTTCTTCATATATTTTTAGTTTTTATATTTTTATGCCTCTTTTTATTTTTTTTATCTTTTTATCTTCTTTTTTTACATATATATCATTATTATTTTACCTTTAAGTCCAATACTTTAAGCTTTGCATGTGGACTCTATTGACTATACAACCATCTTCAATATTCTTGATCATATAGTCATCATTCACCAACTTGGTAATCAATTTTGAATAGTCCATTCATAGGCGTCTAACTTGTTTTTCCTTTTTTTAATTTTTCTCCATCATTATTTGTTGACTTGAACATTTAGAATAATTCTGATAATAAATTTGTAAATGATCCCCTATGTGCATGGATTAACTTTTTATGTTTTTCTCTATACAAAATTTTATGGATCTGATCTATTTCTTGGCTTTAATTGCCAACTTGAAAGTTTAGATTAACTCCCATCTAGTATTAAAAAAAAGATAATTTAGATTAATTCCGTTGATAAATCTGTAAATGATCCCCTAACTCGCATTGATTAATTTGGTAACATTTTAAGGGTGGTTAGCTGAGCAGGTAAAACTGCTTCCACCCCTAGTGCAGGTTTTGAGTTCAAAACCTGTACTGGCTAGAAAAACATTCTCAGTGTGGTATATTTGTCCCAAGGTCGACTCACCTCAAATAATTTAATTTGGTAACATTTTCTTTGTCAAGTTCATCTGAATCTGATCCTATTTCTTGGCAGTTATTGCCAAATCAAATGTTTAAATTATTTTCCGCTGATAGATCTGTGAATAATACCCTAAATGCACGGATTAATTTAGTATCATTTTTGTTTGTTAAAGTTGTCTTATTCTAATCCTATATTTTGGTATTCCTTGCCTTTCTCATTAATTGACTTTTTACTAATGACTGACTTCATCCACTATTATCTGAATTAATAGCCTTTCATTTCAATCTCATCTAACATCTCAGGACTTCTCATGGCAGACTCAGTTGCAACTCAAGCTGGTCCTTCCAAACACTTTATTCCAAGTAGATGTATGGAAGAACAGGTTTTTTGCAGTGCTAGTTAGTTCCTCATCTAGACTGTAAGGCCTTTCTCCAAATTTTGCACAGTTTCTTCCTCCTCTTGAAGAATCACAAAATTTACAAATTGGCATGATTTCTTATCTCAGTTTTGGGTGGCAAATTGTCCCTTGCTCCATGTTTCCAATAGTAGCTAGTTAATTTATCCTTCCACTTAGATCCATTGGGGTTTTTCCACATTATGACTTGATTCTGCTGATTAACAACTTTTTCAACGCTTTCTAAAACGTCATTTTCTAATTCTGCCAAATTTTGATCATCCTCAGTTGAATTTTCTCATAAAAGTGATTGGGCGCATCAAAAGTTGCTCCTAACATCTTCAAATGGTCCACCATCTGTGAGGTCGTTATTTCAGTTACTGGTGCTGCTTCCATAATATGATGCAATTTACAGTAGGGCCAAAGCGCCACCTGCATGGCTATGCGTGCATCAAATTCAGTAAGCACTTTTGCCTTTGCCAAGATCTGGGATTCTTAGTAAAACTGATCAGCAAACTAGCTAGGGTCTCATCCTTATGGAATTGTATACCCATAAAATTTTGTTTTTATTTGCCATCTGAGTAGGACTTCCAAACTCCAATATGATTGCTGCTTTTGCTTCAGCGTATGATTAGCTGTCCCCATTGAGGTGAGGTAGCACCAGATTCTGACAATCAGTGCTAAGACAGTTCATTAAGGTCACCACTTTCTGACGGTCTGCATATCCAAACATGGTCATCTCAAAGAGGCGGAAAAATGCCGGGGTATTATCCTGGTGAAAGTGGGCACCTTCAGCGTATTTCGAAATTCTTCAGTCACTCCACATATAGGAGATTCTTGCCAACAACTCAAGTAGCCATAGGAGTGGCTTTGGCAGCCATTTCCAACACACCAGCAAATGATTTAGGAAATTTTTGGAGCAGAGAAATCTTCCCAATTGGAGTTTTGCATGTATTTCGTTAGCCTCATTCACCTTGAATTGCACACAATCACATTTGTGATTTTCCAACTCCTCAATATGCTTCATCATTTTCCCCATATCCTCATGAAATCTCCAGATGCATTCTCAGTCTGCTTCATGTTCAATTTTTTGGGATAAAGCTTCTTTATAAGTTCACCCTCTTTCTGCTTCAAAGAGGCAACTTTTCCACACAGTTCATTATTCATAGTTCCAACTTGTATGAACATCTCTTCCACCTTGATTACACGTTCCTCCAAATTAAAAAATGTCATCTTGAGATGCTGAGCTAAGACATTCTGATTTACGGCTTGTAACTCTGTCCAGAGCTTCTGAAGCTCATTTTTATAAGAGATTGTGATTTAAATTGGCTTTTGACAACTCAACTACTCCCTGTAGTGAGCATTAATTGTTAAAACTGGGCGATAGATGGTAGCTCTCTTCTGCGCCTGGATTTTGACTGCACAGATCCATGACCACTTGCGTTGATAGCTTGAGAACATATAAACTGGGGCAATAATAGTATGAGATTGCTATTATGGTTGATTGCCCTAAAGCCACGTTGAGTGAAAATTACAACGCTAGACACGTGCTTCTTCGTCTTGAAGATGTTTCTGTACTGGTAGGGAACACTTTCCCTATTCTCTTCTCACAGAGCCAAGCGGAGATTTGTTAAAAACCAACCTAAGGATATCTGATCCTTGCACTCTTATCCCAAGAGTAATGCTATACAACCAATGTATATACAACTTAGTTTTTATCAAGTCTTAATATAATTTTATTAACAATATTTGGGGGGATTCTATAGTAGAATTGGCACACAATTTTCAGCTGTCCGCTGTAAATTATTCGCTCTCCTATACTGGGTTGACCCTCAAGTGTTAAGCACTGAATCTCATCAGGTATCTTTAACTTGATTTTCTTAGGTATTGTAATCCTCTGCTGTTCAGTGATTAATTTATAGGGTTTAGGAACCAGAAACCAATTGTGTTGGCCAATGACGATCCTACCGTTTCACTAGCGTTAGAATTCTTAGGTAGTTTCCAGTGACTATCCATCCATTTGCTCTGAGTGATTCCCATTAATTTAATATTGGGTGTTGTTCCATCATCAAATTCTTACTCAATATTGTCAGGGATGATTCAAGATGAGAATATCTTTAGTTGGTGTTGGGATTTTTTCCCATATTCCCAGCCAACTAGATTACCAGGGATCACTACAGGATAATTCCCTGATGCAAAGTGACTTGGATATCAGTTGACCCTGTTTTGGGGTAACTATGTTTGGGAGATTTTAGGTTATTCGCCTGATCAGATCTTTCAGGGATTGATCCAGATTAATGCTTAAGATCTTGTTGGGCAGAGTTGCCAACGAATTAGGGGCATCTGGTAGTTGACTAGCTATCAGGTGTACTGATTGGGATTGATTTTGTAACAGATCAGGGCCAGCCTGATCTGCACATCGACCTTGTGAATATAAGTTTAAATTTGCACATAAATTTGGAGGTTGGACTTAAAGAATTGGACTAATTTATAAAAACCACTAGAGATGTAAATTGTAGGTAATGATTCAGGGATTCAAGAGTGAGGACTGGTCTGGCGTATTGAACAACTGGTGTCACAAATCCTCCAAATTTTCATAATTTGGATACAAAACTTTCATGAGTAACAATTTGGATGTCACTCAAAAGCCTAATCTAGTGGTTAATCATTTAAACTATCACAAATGCTTTAAAAATGAGGAAACAGCAACTGTAAATACAGTTTCATTTTCTCAATAAGAAAATCACAATAAAAGATCTCAGATTGCTTGCTTAAAAACTTAGTTTTTATTTTTGAAAAGAATATTAGTCAGAATAACCAGAACATTAAGCAGATTTCTTTCCAATTACTATCACTTTTATTAATACAATTTGATTCAAACAGTACAATTTGATAATCAATACCAGGTGAGATGAGCATGAGTAATAAAGTAAAGAATTGGGCGAACATGGTAAAGGGCAGCAGACCTGGATCTGCACTGCCCAAAGGTACCAAGCGCACAGGAACAAACGAAAATATCAGTAAAAACAAAAAAACCGATGTGGGGCACCCCACAGGTTTCATGATTTTTAGTGAAATATTGCAGTTACATGGGAGTATCCCACTCACAACCACTGTCATCGGTAGAACATGAGATACAAGTTTTCCTGGGCATAGAGATACTGACAATGTGGGAAAAGTTTGGCGAAGTCAAACTTGAATTTTTTCTGCATGCAGTGTACTTAACAACCCATACTATCCGCAAAGGTTGAGTATACCTTGGGTTCAAAACTGCAAAAGAAGCAAATGAAGCAGCAAAGGTCAGAGTGGTACTCAACCTTCCCAATGGTCAGCATTTCGTATGGACCAAATGCACACGTTGGACAGAATCCAAAGATAGTTTTATAATTTTTGTTTACCTTCTGACTACACTGGCCCGCACAGTAGTCAAACGACATCTCCAGGAAGGCTTGGAAGCCTACAGAGAAATGAAACAATTCGAAATGCAAAGATTCCAGCTGATGCTGACCCTTAGCACTGGTAAGGCAATCACAATCATTTCCCTGAACCAGGAGGTAGTGGAGGATATCACAAAAATCCCCCACATCGCATCCTTCACTATTGATGGGAAAAAATCCCAACTATTCCATGCAACAGTAGAGAGCGCACCCCCCATATGCAACCACCGTCAGGCCTTTGGGCACAAGATTCATGCTTGTCCCATAAAAGAAGGCCTAAGATAAATGTAATTCTGTGAGGAAAAAAAAAGGGCTAAGATGACTCAGAGTATGGCAAAATCACAGATACCACACAAGCGTTCAACTGGGGAGAACACGGTCAATATAAAATAATTGACCCAATTTCCCTTAAAGAATGAAAATTGGCTAAACAAGCACACAAGCTGGACGTGGCCAATGCAAAGGCATTGGCGGAATCATCCATATCACTGGAACAAATCCAGGAAGACATGGATGAACTTGAAACAATGAGCCAATCATTTCCCACGGAAAACCAAAAACCAATCCAAACATAATGGATTTGGTGGAACTTGATTTGGAAATAAATGCAGCAAAACAGGGGTTCAGCACCCCCCCCCCAAAATTGCAGAGCATAACCCAATTAGGAGTGAAAATCAACAATGGAATGCACAAGAGAAAAATGTGGCCAATAAGAGCATACAAGTGCACCACAGTAATAAATCAAAATCCAGAAAAGGCAAGAGAGGAGCAAAAACAACAGTTATGAAAAGGTTAGAATACACCCCAACTCCTAATCATGGTTATTCTCTCCGCAGCAGAGGTGCAATGGAGAGTAATGAGAGTGAGGGAATAGGGCTGGGGGGCCCTGCTAACCGCTCCTGAGGCGCATTGGGCGTCTCAGTAGAGATAGGGATGCTGAACATAGCAGGACTCAAGGCCTTAACGTCCCAGGCCAAGAAGTTGAGTCTCCTGCAAAACTCACCTGTGAATATCCTGGCGGTGCAGAAAACCCACTGTCCACAGGGAAAGGAGTAGGCATAGGAAAACATGCTTCTTTAACAATATTGTTTTGGTCACAACACTATGGGGTGATATTACACGTGAGCCAAAACTTTAAATTTATGAATAAAAATTTATTCCTGGATGGCTGCATACTAGCCGTTACCTTCTCATGGCACAAAAAAGTGCACACAATAGCCAGTGTGTATGCACTGAACTGTGCACCAGATGGATGAGAGTTTTTAACAGCTCTAACACAACTCTAAATTCCAGCTAACACTTTTGTCATGGGAGACATGAACTGCTGGATCAACCCATATACTGACTGAGGCCATACGCAAAGGTGGTATCACAAGAGCAAGAGGAACTTCGTGTGCTAAAGGCCACCCTGGTACTATATGATCTGTTGCCTAAAAGATCACCACTACTACAGAACATGTCATGCCCACATGTACACAACGGTGCACTTATCTCTATGTCATGGATAGACCTAACACTCACACCATTAATTTTCCGTCACCAAATTTATAATTTAAAACTACAAAAATCGAATTTTCTGATTGTTGGCTAGTTTCAGTTTCCTACGCACCAGCGGAAAAAACTACCCAAGCACCCAGGTGGTGCAGAATACGCCCAGAAAGTTTTGCTGACTTATAATTTCAATCCTGTATGGAGGAAATATCCTCAACATGGGATTTTCAAACACCTTTCTGTTTGGACCCATTAACCACCTGGAAAAAATTTCAAAAAACCAACAACTCAACAGATTAAGCACACGACGTCTAGAAGATACAGAGCACCTTCAGCCATTATCAAGCACACCTTGACAGAAATCAATCACCTGGAAAACAATGTCCCACGCACAGGGTACATCCCTGGATGAGGTCGCAAATGGGCAGAGGTTTCTGCTTAGCTAAACACCCTGATAAGTGAACACCAACACTGAGTTAGGGTTCAATATAGAGCAAAAAACATAAAAGATGGAGAAACTTGCTCAAGCTATCTTTTCTGTCAATTTTTGCCCAGAAGATATGATAGCTTGCACACAGGTCTGACAACTAAACAAATCCATAGTGGAACACCTGAAGAAGTTGCAACCAAAGTACACAGGTTTTATACAAATTTATATAAATCCAAACTGGTCAAGCCAGAAAAAATCAAAAAATTCCTCACAGATGCACATATTGACACCATGGCTCAAAATAACAATTTAACTAACCTAATATCATGCAAGGAACTATGGGAAGTAGTAACCGGTGCACCAAGAGGGAAATGCCCTGGACCTGATGGGATTCCCTATGAATTTTATATAAAATATCTTACTAACATTTCTAATATTCTTCTAGCTTCCATGAACAAGTGTATTATGGAAACATGCCTCCTACCTGGAGGCAAAGAAGCTTACATTGTCACTTTATTTAAAAAGGGAGACAGACTAAACCTATCCAACTGGCGCCCAATCTCCTTAATCAACACAGATACCAAAATATTCACAAAAATTATGGCCAAACAAATAGAAGAATTTGCAACTGATGCGATATCCCCATCACAATATGGATTTTTTCCAAGAATATCCATATGGGACAACATCCACACAGTTGAAAATGTCTGCCAGTCCAAAACCTCTGGAGCGCAAGTCTTTTTGGACCAACAGAAGGCATACGACAGGGTGAACTGGACCTATCTCAGGGCCTGCCTTCAAAAATACAAACTCCCAAATAGATTCATAAACTGGGCGATGTTGTTCACAGAGTCATCCACCATGGCTGTGCATGGAGCAGGTTTCTTAAATAATTCAGCTTTTCCACAAAGAGGACTCAAACAAGGGGACCCACTAAGCCCTCTACTATATAATTTTAGTTTAAATCCCACAATCCGGAATACAAATACACTTATCAATAAAATCTTTGTCAAGGTCCAACCACCAGTCAAAATGATGGCCTTCGCTGACAACTGTGTGGTGGGAATATCCAACGACCAGGATGCTTGCAGAATTGAGAAGAAATACAAGAATACTTAGCCATAAGCAACGCATCACTTAACACTGAGAAAACGGAAATCATACTCCTGGGCAAATATCAGACCCATTGGACGCCATCTACCATGGGGCAACAAACCAATACAACATCAAGACTCCTCACCAGACATAGGAGGCGAAAATCAGCATTAATCCCACTGAAACTTCCCTTCACTACCAAGCCAACAGCTGGACCTGTCCGTCACTTGGGGGTATGGTTGGAAGCAGGAGGTTACGCCAACTCCATGATAGAAAATCAACTTCTGGATAAAATAACAAGACGCATTGCCTCCTTACATGGACATCAAACAGGTCTAACATGAAGGGTCATGGTAGCCAACTCCATGATAATATCAATCATATGATTTATGGCCCATGCAATTGCTTTCTCACCGGCCTTCTTTAATACAATTTACGCCTTATTACAAGGATGGCTTTGGTCCAACCACAACCCCTCTGTACGCCTCGAAACCCTATTTGGCTCTAAGAGGAATGGAGGTATGGGGCTAACTAATTATGTAAAGCAAGCGACCCATATACTAGGATCCTGGATAGCTCAGGTGACTAGCCCAGATCTTCCAGATATACATTGGGCCAGAACAGTAAGATATAACTTTACACGAGCACTCCAACTAAGAAACCCTGATCACCCAAACACATTAATCAAGTATCTGGCGTCTCACCCTACAGCTGCAGGACCACATGGCACTCCTGCACATTTCAAACAAATACTTCTAGCCATGAGAAGAGCAGAGTGGAAGATCCACATATGTGGTCAGATCAGTCACAGAGGACGCTTAAGGCTAACTCACAGACAGGAAAATAATGACCAAATAGTCACAGATAACATAATATTCAGAAATCCGGGTACCATAGTCAGAATTGATTACCTGGATCATACGTATATGCCATACAACCTGGAGACCCAAAGAAGAGTCTGGAGATACACACATCACTCACTACTTCACCCAGGATAAGAGCACATGTGTGGAGATGCATGAGGAGAGTATACTGCACAGCAGAATGGTCAAACGCAGCCCATTCCTCATGCACAATATGTGGTCAGTATGGAAGCCTAGTACACCGTTTAGAACAATGTCCAAAGTCTGTGACTATATGGAAAGAGGTCATGCGCCTATTCCGCCAAGAAAGTGGACAACCCTTCAGTCTAGATAGGAACATGTTCGCTCTAAACATGGAGTCACCTATCCACCCATACCTCCAGGCGTTAATAGTAGCAATAGCACTATGGACGATCCATACAATAGTACTGGAATCATTTAAAGGAGCAACGCCTACAATCCAAGAAGCAATCAATCGGTTCCTCTACCATATATAGGAACATTTCCAAGTATGGCTGTTTGGAAACATAACCCCACGTAACAGAAGGACAATCAATACATGGTTCCCCATATAGTTCCTAAAAATTGATTCTTTCCTTCACTCATGCTGCATCCAAGGATAAGTCATCATAAACCCCCTCTACCGTCTTAAACTTGGTGGTCCTGGAGACAACAAGAGGGGCTTCAAACCCTCTGAGGTGTATTTAATTTTCACAGTTAATTATTTTATTTTACTATAAATGAAGTGCTTGTCCCCTGGTCAACCTTCTTCGTTTAATTAGAAACCAGAACATTGTGCTCAATGAGTGAACTGGGCCAGGTGTTGGCCTCGTTTGCAGTACTATCTTAGGGCCAGGCCTTACTGCTTGCCTGCAGCATCACAAGAACCTTAGTCTACAAATATGTCACAAATTCTGGAAATGGCGCACGGGTTTGGGGGTGGTTCTCCGTGGGATTATCAGTCATGTGGTAGGTAACATGGCTGGTGCTTCTTAACTCCTTCGTCACATATTGGCATGAACCTGTGCATTACATAAAACGAAACTCAAATACTTTCTCTCCATCTTGTGGGGCCCCAGGAAGAAGCGGTGGTTACCAATGGAGAGTAATGGAATTGACATCTCTTGACCATGGTTATGTTGGTATTTTTGTTGGCATTTTTGCTACGCATAGTGGGCCAATTATGGGGGCAACAACTCAGCAAACCATAATGGTCCAGGTTAAACCAAAATCATCCACCGGTCAGGTGGCGTTATCCATAGAGGAGTTGGACAAACTTCACCAAGTCATTGCACGGATCCACTTCCAGGCACTGTTGGCACAGGTGACAGGGGGTATCCCCTCTCGCACTCCAACTAGCCCAGGTGGTAAATGCATCACCCCCAGAATTGGCAGGATGGTTACAGTAACTCATCGAGGAACAGGAGAGTTTTCCAAATTCCATGGAGGAGTGTGTGGAGTTGATTGATCAGGCGGCATGCCCAGATGAGGCAAAAGGTGAAGCCTAGTCAGCACTATTAACAGTCAGCCAGGGTCATAGCTCTGCAGAGGAGTATGCGCGGGTATTCCATCTGCTGGCAAAGGCAGCTCAGGTTACAGATTACCAGTCCTCATGAATGTTCTGTCAGGGGTTGCAGGCAGATTTTCTGGCAGCCTTGGCAGCAGCAAAGGTCCAAGCTACGCTGAGGGAGGAAGTAGCCTTAGTGGTACAAGTTAAAAAACAATTAGCACTGGCATGGGACTGGTGGGAGGAATTGATGTCACCGGGAAAGGGACAGTCTCTAATAAGTGGCCGTTCCAGTCAAGGGGGTGGCACCCAGCCCCAAGAAACGTGGGAAATGTTCAAGGGGGAGGGCGCCAAGGGAATATGTCAAATTTACATCAGCCAATTCGCAAGAGAAAACATCAAAAAATAAATCGCCTTGTTTGCTTTATTCTCAACTGTTTATCCCCATAGATTTTCATACTGATGGGGAATGGAAAGGGCAATGGCCCTGATAGATACTGAGGCAGAAGAGAATTATGTTGAGCTGGCATTGGCAGAGCGTTTGAAGCTGCAGGTGCAGGAAAGACTGGAGGCGTTATTTGATGATGCCTCACAGAGGGCGCCATCTTGGCGTGCATGCCCTTCAGTGAAGGTACAGCAGGCCATTTGGGTTCTGGAAGCGGTTTTGTGAAATTGAGAACCTGACCCATCTAGTAGTGTTTGGGATGCGGTGGTGGTATCAGTTCAGACCCCAGATCGATGTGCCTTCTGGTACCATAACCTTGTACCCAAGGAGGGGTCCACCGATGAGGTGGAGGCTGTTAGTGGGAAACCAGAAGTTAGATAAGCCTTGAACCCTGGGGGCCATGCAGGAAGAGGTCTTACCCGCAGAATACCAAGATTTTGTAGAAGTCTTTGGTCCAAAAGGGATTCGCCGTTTTTCCCCACAGGCCCATTTGCATTCTCTTTCCAGTTTAAGGAAGGGTTAAAACTTTCCCATGGATGCCCAGTTTATGCTTTGAATGAATGAATGAGCCAAGGCCGCATTGGAGGACCACATAAATTCAATGTTGAGTGAAGGTTTTATCAAGCCATCAAAATCAGCTGTGGTATCTCCAGTGTTGCTAGTGCCCAAGGCAAGTGAAGAGTTATGACCATGCATGGACTACCGGAGGTTAAATGTGGTCATGGAGTCAGATCCTTACTCAATGCCGTTAATGGAAGATATCTTTCCAATGGTCACAGGATGCAACATTTTCACCAAGCTTGATTTGGCAGATGCATCCAACCAGGTATCTGTGAGGTCAGAGCACCAAAGATACATGCCATTTAAGTGCCACCTTGGAATGTTCTAATACCAAGTTATGCCATTTGGGCTGCGCAATGCTCTGGCGGTATTTCAACGAATGATTGACCAAGTACTCTGTCAGTTGATTGGCCGATTTTGTATCACTTATATGGATGACATCCTGGTGTCTTCACGTTCTAAAGATGCTCATGTACGTGATGTTTGGGAGGTCCTGAAGGCATTGGCTGGGGCAGGATTACGGCTGAAGCCTTCAAAATGATAGTTTAATCAGGAGTCAGTCAAGTTCCTAGGGAATGTGGTATTCAGAAAAGGCTGGGGGTATGCCCAGATAAGATCCAGGCGGTGCATGCATGGAAGGCTCCAACCAATCAGACAGGTGTAAGAAGTTTTTTGGGGATGAAAATTTTCTCAGGCGGTTCATCAATAATCTATCAAAGTTAGCCTTGCCACTTACGTGACTAATGCAAGATGTACCATTCATATGGGGGAAGAAGAGGAGAAGGCATTCAACCTGCTGAAAAATGCAGCTCATTTTGGCCTGGTCCTTGACCATCTAGATCCAGGAAAACCTTTTATGGTTGAAACGGACGCTTCAAACTTCGCTGTGGGAGCAGTACTCTTACAGAAGGGGGAGAACAGGTTGTAACACCCAGTGTGTTATTTCAGCTGAAAAATTATTCCAGTAGAAACAAATTACCCAATATATGACAAGTAGCTACTGGCGGTGGTTGTGGCGCTGCAGGAGTGGCAGCATCGCTTGTTGTATGCCCATCATCCTTTTGTAGTACGTACAGGCCATTAGGCACTGGAGTATTACCGAGATCCCAGGAAAATGAATCAGCGCCAAGCCCGCTGGCACGTGGAGCTGGCTTAGTATGATTTCCAAATGGAATACCATATGTGAGCTGTTAACACCATAGCAGATTGGTTGAGCCAGGATGCGGGGCTAGCATATGAGAAGGCTGAGTTGGAAAAGTATAACACAGCAACCATGTTCTGGGAAGACCAATTTGCCATGATGGTGAGTGAGGAGGATGAACTGGAAGGGGAAATGTGAAGGAAGAAAAGAAGGACATTATTTGGGCAGCAGTTATGGGCGGAAATGGCAGAGGGCCAATGGAACAGCCATCATCATACATATGAAAATAAAAATGGAATTATAATTATGACTCAAGTTATGGGTTCTGAACCCATCACTGCAGTGGGAAGTGCTGCAGGCATTGCATGACCACCCATTGGCAGGACATCTGGGGGTTGCGAAGATGATCAACTTGGTGCAACATAAGTATTTATGGGCTGGACTGTGAAAGGATATCAAAAATATGTGGCAGAGTGCTTGGTTTGTGCACGTTTAAAGCCCTTGCAAAAGCAGTTCACGGGTAAGTTAGTCCCACTCCAGATTCCAAGTTGGCCGTGGGGGTCAGTTAGTGTGGATTTTATTATAGGGTTACCTAAGATTCAGGGGAAGGATGAAATAATGGTTGTTGTTGATCAGTTAACAAAATATGCCAAGTTTTTCCCATGTACCTCAAAATTCTCAGCCAAAGACACTGTAAGGGTTTTTATTTGATGAGATAAACGCCCGTCGTGGACTACTGGTGGAGATTATTTTAGATCACAGTCCCCAATTTGTATTGAAATTCTGGTTAAGTCTGTTCAGTAATCTGAATATTCGCCTGTGTAGGACTTTGAAATATCATCCCCAGTCCAATGGGCAAACAGAGAGATTAAACCAGATATTGGAGCAATACCTCCAGTGCTATATCTCAGATTTGCAGGATGATTGGGTTGCCTGGATCAGACTCGCTCAATTTGCCTACAATAACCACCACCAATTGTCAACAGGAATGACACCATTTTTTGCTAGTCATGGATCCAATCCAGCGTTGGATGGGGGATCAAATGGTGGAGTATGCCAGGGGGCGGATGAATTATCCTGAATGATGTCAGAAATTGTAAGGAATTTTTGAAAATAACCTGGAGTGCGCCACAGCATGGCAAAATGGTATGCGGATCAATGAAGAGTGCCAGACCCATCGTTTGCTCCAGGAGATTGGGTATTGGTGGCAGTGAGGAATTATGCGGTACCAGTGAAGAGCCAAAACTTGGACTGAAGTTCTTAGGTCCGTATAAGGTGATTTGGGTTGTCAACAAGGTGGCATTTGAATTGGTCCACTCAGAAAGGTTGAGGGCCCATCCTGTTGTTCATGGTTCACAACTTCGAGGATTCTGGGGCCGTGGACCAGAGCAGCCTGGGCCACTGAACCCACAGGAGGAGGACAACCAGGAATATGAAGTTGAGCAAATCCTGAGGGAGCATTGGGTTAGGGGTCACCAGCAATTTCTGGTAAAGTGGAAAGGATATCCAGTGGAGGAAGTGACCTGGAAAACACCATAGGAGTGTGCACGCTGCCCTGAGAAGATCTGAGAGTTTCTGGATTTACAAGGGTGTGATGTGACGGATCAGGGCCAGCCTGATCTGCACATTGACCTCGTGAATATCAGTTCAAATTCTTGCACAAATTTTGAGGCCAGATTCAAAGAATTGGACCAATCAGAAAAAACTACTAGAGATGGAAATTGTAGGTAAGGATTCAGGGATTCAAGAGCGAGGACTGATCTGGAATATCAAATGACCAGTGTCTCAAATCCTCCAAATTTTCATAATTTGGGATATGAAACTTCTACAAGCAATTTTTTGGATGTCACTCAAAAGCCCAATATAGGGGTTAATCACTTTAACTATCACAAATGCTTTAAAAATGAGGAAATGGCTACTATAAATACAGTTTTGTTTTCTCAATAAGAAAATCACAGTAAAAGATCTCAGATTGCTTGCTTAAAAACTTATTTTTATTTTTAAAAGGAAGATCGGTTGGAATAACCATAATACTAAGCTCAACAAGTGAGCTGGGCCAGGCGTTGGCCTCATTTGCAGTACTATCCTGGGGCAGGCCTTACTGCTTGCCTGCAGCATTGCCAGAATCTTAGTCCACAAATATGTCATGAATTCTGGAAATGCCACGCAGGTTTGGGGGTGGTTTTCCACGGGATTATCAGTCATGTGATTGGTAACATGGCTGGTTCTTCCTAACTCCTTCATCACATATTGGCATGAACCCATGCGTTACAGGTTGAGTTTCATCACTGACCAATTGGGAATTTTTGGAGTAAGTTGCGAGGCGAGTGATGCCGCCTGCAACTAGCAGTTCAATAAGTTGGCTCATGACCTTCCTTAATGGGTAACAAGTCCCATTACCTAAGCAGGTCGTTTGCCAAATATGGTTGGTTTACTTGGATCAAGAGGAAAATGTTAGGGACACATTTTTAACTCTTTCTGTTTTAGGTCTCAAGGATGTTCAATGACAGAATCCTAGCCAGGATGGGGAAGACCATCGCTGCTAAGATGAGGATGGGTGATTCAACAGCAACAGCTGCCATTTCATCAAGGAGGTTCCAACTGAGGGTTGGGCACCAAATTCCCCTCTATAAATTCCTTAAGAATTCAGTAATAAAAAATACACTACTACACAAAGTTAGGAAGAGATACATATCAGCTTGACTCTCCATATAGGTTCACCCATCCTGGGGTTAATACAGGTGATAAGGAATTAAATGGCCAGGCGGACTAAGATCCTTGTATGGTAGGAAGCCAACACACACTTTTGTACACTAATTTACAAGTATACTTTTATCAGAATCCATTGCAAGTTCTATTCTTTCTCTAGGATATTATTGCTGTGTGCAATAATTGGGAGACTCTTTAAGATAATGAATAAGGATCTGAGCGGGGATCCAGAGAAGAAGCTGAATCGAATCAAGGATTACTGCTGGCAGTATGTCAAACAAGAGAAACTATAAACAGGGATCTGAGCGTAGATTGAGTTAGGCAGTACCAGGGAACGAATCCCTATTCAGGACATCATAAGTATTTTGAGAAGAAATAGTGGCTGAGCGTTGTACCAAAATCTAATACTTTAATTCAACTATGGATAATAGTCGCCATACTATTATCAATGATTATATCAACTACTATCATACAACATGGAGAATTGCACAAAACCTGAACCTGTGCAAGTAATATATTTATAGGGGTTATTGGCTGAGAATAATTAGAAACCCTATAAATTTTTACAAAGTGGTGCTCACTACAGGGGTGTAGTTGAGTTGAAGAAATTAGAACGAGATGTCATATAAAGATGAGATAAGAGAACTATGGATGGAGTTGGCATATGTTAATAAAAACGCCCTGAACTCAGAGGATCATCGAGAATTCACAGCCTTGGAAGAGAGAGTCTCCAAGATGGAGGAAGGGGTCAATAAGGTCACAAGTTTCAGAAATGAGTTACTTGTAAAAGTAATGCCATTTAAGAAGAAAGAAGGGGACTTAATTTTATGAAGTCTTATTTCTGAAAACGAAGCGGGAAGTGGATTGCATTTTTTTAAGATCATTCAGCACTGATATTAAGCAGCTGATTAAACAGGTCGAGGAGTTGAAGACTCACAAATGCAAATGTGAGCCATATGTAGCGACCAACGCCAAAGAAAGAACTCCATGTATGCTTATTGGAAAGATGACAACCCTAAGAAACATGCCACCCAATTTTACTGCTATTTCAGAGATGATGCCCAAAATCACTCCCCAAGTGAGCCAAGTAGCCTAACCAAGAGAGGTGACTAGAGAAACCTCAGAGGAATTTAAAGTGACACTAAAGTTGCCAACTTTACATCAGGATAATGCCCCAGCATTTTTACAATTGTTTTATATGACAATGTATGGATATGGCGATTGTCAAAAAGCATTAACAGTGATGAATTGCCTAGATACCAATTGTCAAAACCTAGTATTACTCCACCTGTAGGGGACAGCTGGTAGTATGCAGAGGCCAAAGCGGCCATTATGAAGGAACTCAGAAGCCCCTGGAAGAAGTCCAGAGTAGAGCCTTGGGTGGCTCATAATATAATAATGCCAGGCCATGGAGAAATTCGAGTTCTCCTGGAGAATTTAAGTGAAAACCCAATGGAGATTGAAAAGAATCAGATTGTCATGCTTGTTCACCTAATCCTGACAGCTGAGCTGAGGAAATTCCACAATTTTGGGACCCTCGATGAGATGGGATTACTAGCAAGGGTAACCATAAGTATCACCTATTAATATCAAGATCAACTCAATGATCTTATGTAAGGACAGCAAGAGGAGGTGCTCAAATTGTTCAAAAAAATATCAGGAAGTATTCACCTAGGACAACCATGATTTGGGATGTGCGAGAGATGTGATCCACAAGATTGATACTGGGGAGAATTTGCTGATCAGGATGAAACTGATTTGACAGTCAAAGGTGGCTGAAGCAGTAGTGAGGCAAGAAGATCAGCAGGGCCAACTTGGGTTGAAAGAGGGTCCACTTGAAATAGTCCTGAGGATCATCAGGACCAACTGAGGTTAAATTGGGTCCACTTTAAATAGTCCTGAGGAGTAAGGCGTTAGATGAGACACTAGATGAGACATTGTTTAAAAATTGAAACAGGAAGCAATCAATTAAGAGGATTGAATTACATTACCAATGAAGAGTATGAGGTCAAAACAGGAAACGATTGATCCAAGATAGTGGAGAGAATCGTTTGACTCAATAACATTCAATCAATGATCTGAAATTGCTGGAGACAAGTTCATCAAGTCAAGATAAATTGGATGAAGCTTACTGAGGCTAGAGCAATCTTGTGATTAAGGGATCGTTTCCAGATCCACCAGTGGATTTACTTCCAACGTTTTGGATGGCAATGAATGCCAAAAATCATTTTTAGGAGAAAAACGATCTTAACAATCAAACAGAACTGTTGACTAATGAGATACAAAGATTCAAGCATCAGTTGCCAAAATATGAGATGAAATTATGACCGGTTGGACGAATGACAAGTCAGGATTGAAGGCCTAATTAATGAAAACATTTAGGAGTACTGCCAAAGTTGGCAAGTGTTGCCTATACATGAAGAAACAGCAACGCTGGCTGTACAGTGAAGAAGATCAATACTAAAAAATTGGAAGTATGGACCTAAGAGAAAATATTTGCAATGTTCCCAGAGGACCTCTGAACCATTAAATGGTTATGTCCTGAGATTTTGGTCAAGTCCTAAAAGAGGACCACTGAACCAAATAGATAGTTAAATCTTAAGAGGATGTGATTTTGAATCATAATAACTGGTAGGCCAGAGTATACCTAGGAACTAGTTTGGATGAAGGGGAAAAGAAGTACCTCTGAACCTTTTTGTAGGTTACAAGTCCCATTGCAAAAGAAAAATACAAAAAATATATTAAAAATATAAAATATTCAATTTTTTTTGTTCCATGATTTTTGGACCTATGAGGAGAATTGATTGCCAGCATGGGTTGCTGAGAGTAT
Organism: Massospora cicadina; assembly: GCA_022478985.1. Classification (NCBI taxonomy): domain Eukaryota; kingdom Fungi; phylum Entomophthoromycota; class Entomophthoromycetes; order Entomophthorales; family Entomophthoraceae; genus Massospora; species Massospora cicadina. The sequence continues at coordinate 26,927 of JAKSZP010012491.1, forward strand.
CAATTTACCAGAAAATTGAAGCCATAGAATGAATGGCTGTGCTGAAGAGTGTCCAAGATATCCATGTGTTCCTTGGAATGGTCAAATACTATATAAGATTTATTCAGAATTTTGCCAGAATCTCTGAGCCCTTATTCCATCTGTTGAAGGATCCAAAGAAAGTATTTTTATGGAATGATGAAGCACAGAAATCCTTTAATGAGTTATGCCAGTACTTGATAGATTCTCCAATTTTGAAATATCTGAATTTCAATTGAGAATTTATTATACAAACTGATGCTTCATTGATGGCAATTGGCGCCATATTAAGCCAAGTAGATGAACTTGGGGATGAACATCTGGTGGCATATGTGATCCAGACACTCTCAGCTGCTGAGAGGAAAATCACTGTAACTGAGCATGAATGCCTTGTGGTCAATTACGCCTGTAAACAGTTATGGGTGTACATCAAGGAATGCACGTATAAAGTGGCGATGGACCACTCCTCATTTGTGTTGGCTTCACAATTTGTGAGAACCAGAAGGACAACTGGCCCAATGGGCAGTGAAGTTACAGGCTTACAATTATGAGATTGTCCGCCAAGTGGGGGCTTCTCATCAGAATGTGGATGGCTTATCATAGTTGCAAATGGTCCAGATGGTATACCAGCAGGAGGATGAGTTATTCCAGAGAATGGTTGATGGAGAAATTGGGAACGAGCCCCAAGAAATCCAAGGTGAACTTTGAAAAGTTATGGAAAACACCAAGACCATGGATAGACAAGTTTTCAAGATGATTAATGGGAAGCAGTTACTATTCCCAAAGCCATCAGAAAGAGCAGCTATCATTCAAGCCACTAATAATGTTGTTGAACATGGATGCCTGAGAAAAATGACCCATCATATTCACCAGTACTACTGGGAGTCCATCAACTACAATGTAGCAGACTATCAAGCTTGTTGTGTGGAATGTCAGCTGCACAAACCACATAAGAATACAACTGGATACTGACTGGTCCACCCTGGATTTGCCTGGCACATGGTGTCCATTGACATGATGGGACCGCAGACAATGAGCACAGGGGGAGTCAAGTATATAATAGTTGCAATCAATCATCTGAGGATATGGGTCGAGATAAAGGTCCTGGAGAAAGTAAATGCTACCAGCACTGCAAAGTTCATCCTGGATCAAGCAGTATGCTGATATGGATGCCTGCAGGTCCTGCTTAGCAACAATGGGACAAACTTCACATCTCATGTTATCCCATGGTTAAATGAGATAATGGGAATCTGAGGAGTTGTGTCTGTATCCTACCATCTGGAGACAAATGGACTAGTAGAATGAGTTAATGGAACGTTGGTCATGAAGCTGAGGAAGCTGGTCGCAGGAAGAACTTCTGCGTGGGTAACATACCTGAGTTTGGTGACGTTTGCCTACAATATCAGTCATCATATGGCAATGGGAAAAAACCATTTGAGTTGCTATTTTGGAGGAAGGCCGCTTTGCTGCTGATTTTATATTTGGTGGTGGAATCAACGTCAGGGATGAGTGCCAAGCAGTACTTGAACTGATTGATGAATATCCTTATTTAAATGCAATTGCAATCATTCAAAACGACTTTGAAAAAAGGTATATGAGCAAATATGATGGATAATAAGAACCCTACCGGCCTTATCAGAATACTGAATAGGTGATAGAGTTGCCTATTGCAATATGCATGGTTTTGGGAGAAGAAAAAAATTAGATGCGCTATGGTCAGGTCCGTTCAAGATTATCACCAAAATGGCAACAGATGCTTACTCCATCAAGAACCTCTTGGATGGAAGGATATTAAATCGAGTTCATGCTAAGTATTTAAAGCAATGGATTGATGAAAAAAATAAAAAAGAGTTCCCAAAGGACCGCTAACCATTAAGTTGGTTATGTCCTGATGTGGTCAAGTCTGAAAAAAGGACCTCTGAACCAATCTAGAGGTTAAGTCTTAAAAAAATAAGACTTCTAAACCATAGAAACTGGTAGGTCTAAGTATAAAGGATCCTATGGGGGGCAATAAAATAAAAAGATGGATCACTGAACCAAAAAAAAGGTCAAGTCCAATTGAAAAAAATAAAAGATTGATAAAAATATTGGAAATAAAGATTATTAAAAACGCATAGAAAAAACCAATATATTTTTATAATTATTATTTCCTATTGATTATCCTCAATTCAGGGATGATTCCGCCTATGTCACCCCTTGGGGGAGGGAGGATGGATTGCAGTAGGAGTGAATAACCCATTGAAATCTATATGAGATTGGATGCTAGCAAGGGCTAGACCTACATGGAACCAAGTTTGTTGAGCAGACGCAGATCTTTGCAAGAAAGTGACTAGGGGAAGGGAAATTGAAATGTTGGAAGAAGCCTTCATGATACCCTGGAGTGGGGAGGGAAGCAACAATACAAGAAGAGGCAGTTGACAAATAGCCCTGAGTAATCCTGATATGGCACCAGAGCTGGAAAATTGGTTTTGAGCGCTTGGCAAAGGGCTTCATCAAGAACACCAGACATATGAGCTGGCAATGAGCAAGGGATACTAGATGGGGGTTGCTGAATCATGCCCTCTATCAAAGCCATCAGTGGAAGATACTGATGAAATGCGCCATAAACAAGACAGTCATGCAAGGAGTGAATGGCATCCTGCAAGTGACAACTATGAGATTCTCAGAAGCTGAAGTAGAAAGAGCGATGGAAACTGGGAGAGGCTGGAAGCTTCATGGCCCAACTCAAAAGAACTTGGCTGGAAAAGTGAAGAGCACAGGCTGCGATATCCTTATCTAAGATGTTTTTAACACAGAAGAATTAGAGCTATGGACAAAGCCTCAGTGACTTGGGCCCTTAATTCTGCATAGGGAAGTTTGAAATGTACGCTGTTGCTGATGGTTAGTTCGGTGGCCAAGACAGCTGGCTTGTAATATTGACCAAGTTGGAAGAGGAACTCTGGAAAGCAAGTCCAACTGACGAGGAATGAATGTTCAAGAGCAAAGGGCATTGATTCAAGAGGTTTGACGATGATGTTAGGAGTATCTGCGAAAGGAGCTGAATCCAGGAGAGTCTCGAAATTTAACTCTGGAATTGATGACAGAGAAAGGATTGGTCATGAGTTGTTCAAGACAATCGTTAAACTGGTTTCATTGGGGTTGGATACCTTTTCCAGTAATTTCATGAAAGGACTTGCCACTGGTACTTGACTAGGAGTATGAGTCCTGGAAGGACCATAGAAAAGGCTCTATCGTGCAGATTGACTCATCCACTGGAAGAGCCAAAGGTCTTGATCAGATAAACTATTGAGCAGCTAATGGTACCACAACTTGGAATTTGGCATATGAGCTGAATGAGAGGGAGATGTCAGACTTATATGATAGTTGACATTATGCACTCTGAAATCAATTAAGCTCCAATTTTGGAGAAATTAATCTCAAAATTAATAGGATAAGCTCTCCAGAGAAGAATTAAGAATGATATGAGACAAGAGATTATTAAGAGAAGATAAAAGAGGGCGAACGTAAATGAACATTCTTAATTGGGCCACAAAATGAACATCAATGGCAAGAATCTCCTGTCGAGGATGAGGAGAAAATCAGGAAATTGAGGATGCTGGACCAAGAATCCTGAATATGTCAGCAGGTCATATGCCCTGATGGGGGGAAAACTGGATCCCAGGATTAATATCATCACAAGTAAATTGATCAGCCCATCATGACAGAAGGTCATGGGGACTGCGCTCTGAGTAGGTGGTAACAAGAAGGAAGAGGAAGAAAGCTTCATGTTGAAGGTCATCCCAAGAAGCGTTGAGTGCTAATGATTGTACTCTGCTTGAACAAATGAAGTATTCAACCAATTGTCTGAAGTGGTGTTCTCCTGCCCTGATCCTTTTCTCGCTGGAAATCTAGGTGAGAGGAGGGGGTGTTGGAGATTGCTCATATTCCCTGCCAACTAGATTACCAGGGATTGCTAGGGGATAATTCCCTAATGCAAAGTGAATTAGATATTAGTTTAACCTGATTTCAGGGTAACTATGTTCAGGGGATTTTAGGTTATTCTCCTGGTCAGATCCATTGGGGATCAATCCGGATGAATGCTTAAGATCTCATCAGAAAAAGTTGCCAACTGAAATAGGGGCATCTGATAGTTGATTAACTATCAGGCGTACCAATTGGTATTGGTCAGGTTTCATCGCTGACCAATTGGGAATTTAAGGAGTAAGTTGCGAGATGAGTGATGCTGCCTGCAACTGGCGAATCAATAAGTTGGTTTTCAACTTGCCTTAATGGGTAACAAGTCCCATTACCTAAGCAAGTCGCTTGCCAAATATGGTTGATTCACTTGGATTGAGAGGGAAATGTTAGGGACACATTTTCCAACTCTTTCTGTGTTAGGTCTCAAGGATGTCCAATGACAGAATCCTAGCCAGGATGAGTAAGACCATCGCTGCTGAGATGAGGATAGGTGATTCAACAGCAACAGCTGCCATTTCATCAAGGAGGTTCCAACTGAGGGTTGGGCACCAAATTCCCCTCTATAAATTCCTTAAAGAATTCACTAATAAAAAATACACTACTACACAAAGTTAGGAAGAGATACATATCAGCTCGACTCTCCATTTAGGTTTACCCATCCTGGGATTGATACAGGTGTTAAGGAATTAATTGGCCAGGTGGATTAAGATCCTTGTATGGTAGGAAGCCAACACACACTTTTGTACACTAATTTACAAGTATACTTTTATCAGAATCCATTGCAAGTTCTATTCTTTCTCTAGGATATTATTGCTGTGTGCAATAATTGGGAGACTCTTTAAGATAATGAATAAGGATCTGAGCGGGGATCCAGAGAAGAAGCTGAATCGAATCAGGGATTACTGCTGGCATTGTGTCAAACAAGAAAAATTATAAACATGGATCTGAGCGTATATTGAGTTAGACAGTACCAGGGAATGAATCTCTATTCAGGACATCATAAGTATTTTTAGAGGAAATACTGTCTGAGCGTTGGACCAAATCTAATACTTCAATTCAACTATGGATAATAGTCGCCATACTATTATCAATGATTATATCAACTACTATCATACAACATGGAGAATAGCATAAAACCTGAACCTCTGCAAGTAATATATTTATAGGGGTTATTGGCCGAGAATAATTGTCAACCTTTAAATTTTACAGTTGGCGACTGCTGCTGAGATATAATTGTTTATTGCAATATGACTATTGGGTGTTGTTCCCTCATCAAATTTATGCTTATTATCATTGGGATGATTCCCAACAATAATCTCTCTTATTGGCGACCGTTTCTGAGATATATGATTTTAACTTATCATCAAATTCATTAATCAGTCAATTATTTGGATAATGTGGGCAACTGAAATTCCAACATCATTGATATTGAAAACCACTGAGGCTTCCCCATAAATCTCTTTAAGCATTCTAAACAAGTGCTTTTTTGATCTCAACCCTACACAACACCTTCTAAAGAAACTAATGATTCACCCAATCATTACCTTCTCTTAATTAAGAAACAGTAACCACATCCTCTGATCATGTTTTTTACTTGCCCGTTCTTCTATAAGGTGAAGCAGCATCTATTGCCAGTAATTGAGTGTCCAAGGATAAACCCATTCTGCTCTTTCCCAACAACGTCTGCCACAAGCCCCTTTAGTTGATTGATTAGGATCTTCATTAAGATTTTATAGTCAACGTTAAGCAGAGTCAAAGGCCAATAGTTTCCCATAAGAGAGGGATTGCCCTTATTATACAACACAACCACCACGCCTTTCAAAAACACCAGCTCAATTGTACCAGAGAATAGGGGTTGATTGTAGAGCTCAGCAAGCATCTCAGACATTTTGCCTGAAACAACTTGTAGAGCTCAAGGATCAACTCATCCTCCCCAAAGCCTTGCCATTCTTTCCATTGCAGATGGCATCTGACACCTCTGAATTGCAGATCTTGCTGAATAGTTGCTGCTGAGTCTTTTTTGGAAGTACCTTCAGTCCGCTTGTAAGTACTTTGGCTGCCTCCAGATCATTCTCCAAGGAGCCATAAAGGTCCTCGTAGTAGGACTTGGCCAGTTCAGCCATGCGAACTGCATCCTTCACCTCAACTCCCTCATCAAAAAGTGACATGGTCCTTGCTAAGGGTCTGAAAGCCCCTACTGCCTTGCATAGTAGAGCCACATTGCTGTTAGAGTCCTCATCCCACCTAGATTTTCTTTGTTTGAGGCGATCCACAATAAAGTCTCCCATCAATTTTGCATACAACTCAGCCTTGGCCGTGTAGGCAGATGCCCCCATAACCGCAGCATTCTTTCAGGTACTTTTAAAGCTCCTCTCCAAGGTTTCATACATAAAACGCATGGCCCCTAGCTGCCTCTCAAAGATTTCACATGCCATCTTGAGATCAGGCTACATCTGCAACCATTTACTGGCACATCCGACTTCCCCACAATCTGTCTTTAAACTATCTCACCTTTTTCCTCATGATCTCCTGAAGTGAAAACTACCTCAAGAGTTCAGGGTTCAGTCTCCATATCCCTTTACCCATAGAAGCAATCCAAGGGTCACTGATCTGCAGTTCTAGGGGCCTGTGTTCCAAAGCACCTGGATCATGATTCTGAATGCTCAACTTGCAGTGACTCAGGAGAGGCTGGGAAATAACACAATGTCAATGCGGGACAAATGATCCCTCTGGACAAGAGTCCACCCATTCTACCCGTCCTCACCAAGTCCCACTCTCCACACATCTAGTAGGTCAAGGTCAATCATTAAACTGGCCAACTCGTGGGCTCCAGGATCAGAACTTCAGTTGCCTGAAGCCCCAATCCTGTCATCCCTAAAGCAGACACAGTTCATGTCTCCCTCCATCTCTACTAAACCCCCAATGCATTCCTCCTGGATCCTCAGACTGACCTTTTGGAAGAAGGCCTTCCTTTAAGACCCAGAATTGGGCACTATAAACCAATAAACCAAATTGATTCCTCTCCAAACAATAATATTATTGCCACTGCCCTTCCTGGAATTATACCCTTTTATCTAACACCTTAACCTTGTCCACCCACCAGAACAAGATACCTCCTTTTATTTTACCCCCTCCCTCTTCCCCTCCCTAAGGATGAGTCTGAGTTTTGTTATCCACCAAGTGAGAGTAAAATGATTGTTTCAGAGCTAATTGATAAGACCAATCCTCTTTCACCCCAGGTTTGGACTTAGTCTCAATAAGTAAGCTGATATCTATGCCAAGTTGTTGCAATCTGAGCTTCACCCGCTTCCACTGCCTGAGGATATTCAGACCCTGCACATTAGCAAATTCATCTCTGATCACCATAGTTCAAAACCAAAGAGGCTTTGGTGTTAGGATCTGGGGGTCCCATCCTCTTCCACCTCAGCTGGTTTAGTGGGACCACGTTTCTTCCTCCCCTTTCCAGTACTAGACTGGGTCAGGGGTGGTGGCAGCTTGGTCACAGCAGCCACCGGAATTTTACCCTGCCAGGGTCTTCAACTGACCCCTCCGCTTCAGTTGAAGGCATCAGGTCAGAAGGGACTGGCCCACTATTGCTAGCAGGCAGTACCTCCCTTACCTCCACCTCTTCCCCTATGGGCCTCACGCGCTCTGTCACACCTACATCCCTTTTGTTCACTTGCCTCTTATATGATTGAGTGATGGTGAGAACCCTATTTGTTTGGAAGGCGATTGTTTCCAGAATGCCCTTTGCAGATTAGGACATAGTGCCACTAAGCTTAATTTGGAGTCTAGCTGCTTCCTGCGCCTTCTGGGACCAATTTGACTCCTTACTGACCTTCTTTGGGATTTTTCAGTACTTCTTTTAGCGCCTCCAAATTGGCATTGCCAGCCGCTGCCTCCTTTGCCTTGGCTGACAACTCAGCTAGCATAGCCAACCCCTTCATGGTCGCTAGCTGCTCCTTTTCTGAGGGCACCATGGATGGCACCCCTTTCTAGGACCATCAGGTTTGGCAACTGCCGCAGAAGGTTTAGCCTGGAGACATTTAGCTCTGATGTGCCCCTTCATGCCACGGATGAAGCACCTGTTTAGCGGCACCACAGGGACACTCCAGGTCTCCAGGGTAACTGAACGAGGCAACTTTTTGTATGACTTTGAAAGTTCAACTCATAAAACCCAGTCTTCAGAGCCTATGGTGAACTTTTTCAAGCTACTGTCCTTCTGCTTCAAGTTCTTCACCAACATGTTCTCATTAAAGAATATCACTCTGCCAAAGACTTTTGGCTGAGACATCGTGGCCCCTCTAGTGACAATAGGTGGCATGTTCCTCAGTATGAACCTTCCAATCTTGGTGCCAATGTAGAGACGTATACCTCCTCGTTATTGGTACTCAAGCTGGTATCCAAAACCTGTTCCTTTTGAAGCTTAGACTGGAAAGTCATAGGTTTCAACATAGGAGCCAAATGTGAAATATAGATTGGGGTGAACCCATACACCTCAATCATGTGGCCCATGAGCATCTCCTCAGACCACCCAGTCTTCACTTCCACAGTGTGAACCCTCTTGGGGTTCTCCACCATGCTTGCCATCAAATCTTTTAAGGGGCAGAGTTCCCCACTTTGAAAAGCTTGGTTCTATCCAAAATTCATTAGTAGCACCACCGCAAAGGAGACTGGAGGCTTCTGTGCAGTGGGTCCACCCCTGATTTTGATTTCTTAATGAGGTTGGTCTCTCCGGTTTGTTTTGTAAGGAACTTTGCCTCTCCAGGCCTTTTCTATGTGACAACCATTGCAGCCCTTTTGGGTCAATCCATGAATTTGGTATGTGAGTGCTCTCACCTTTTGCTGCACCAGTGTAGCCCACATAAGCTACTGGCCAATATCCAGGTTTTAGGCTAATTTAGAAAACTGTGGTGATTATTGTAGCCAGATGGGATGAAGCTCAGCCAATCAGGTTTGCCCCACCCTTGTCACTGAGACCTGCTTTTGCAGTACCCTACCTCATAGGAGAGTAGTGTGATAAATGATATGCCTGACTCTTGACCCTCCTTCCTAACCATATCCCCCCAAAGGAGGGTGAAATTACCTGCAAGAACAAGTTAGATCACAGCATTAGCTTCCATCCCACACCTCTTTCATGCCACTACTGGACCCTTCTGTGGTGCCTCTCTGGGTTCTGATGTTGGCTACTCACCCATGTTTTCATGGGCTTTCCTAAGTTATGTCACGCAAAGGCCCCATCTTACCCTACCTAGTGCCCAACTAGCTGGTCTTGATCTTATGAATCTAGTCCCAAGGTGGATGGCAAAGAATTTTTATCTGGCTATTAGCTGCCCATGATTGGATATAAATTAAGTTTTTAGTGTACAGTGATTAATTAACCTTGTATGTAAAACAATTGGGCTACATCACCAATTGATCAGGGGTATTCAGTTAAAACTGGTGAATTGTTTATAAACCTTGTTTTGATAGCTATTAGAATCACCTAAACGATGGGACCTGCCATTAAAGGGTGAAAAGACTCATCCCTCAAATATGGAATCTAACTTGTCAGGGGTAATCTGCTGGGATAGATCGTGTATTGGGAGTTACCTCTTTTGTAAAGTCAGCCTTGAAGGATCCTAACCTTATCGGTGATGCATGCCAAACTGGTGGAAAGGGGGATGGGTAGGCTGGCCATATGACTTATATTTTTTAAAACTTAAGTATTGAACCCCCCCAATAGGTTTATAGAAAGATTGATCTAGGTTTAAATAGTTAAAATGTTTAAGGTTGGTTCTTTAGAAATGGGAAGTTATAACTCATCTTGAGTATTTCTAATTACCTCGAGTGAAGTAGGTATCATTTAAATAAGAAGAGACCAGAGTGAGGTTTAAAATCAACTATAAAGAAGGCTTTATTGGGCTAGCTGGTGTCATCCATTAGCAAATCTCTATTGCTTAGCATAGTGAGATGAGCCTGTGCGGTCAACTTGAAAAGGGTTACAAATGTTAAAGCTTCCCTATTGGTTAACAAACCTTTACCCCAACTAGGATATGAACATGGTTTAACGCTAGGTTAAAATTAAAAGGGTTTAAGTACCCCTTGATCCAATAAAGTTATCACCCCATACCAAGTTAATAAGCCATGAACTATAAGCTTATCATACGCGACTTGAAAAAAAGTTTCTCAAACTGGTAACCCCATAACTTAGTACTTTGGGTACCCCAATACCTTTAAATTTGAGCCATAACCCAAGCTAAACTTTCAGCGTTGGTAGGTATAGTGCCACTTGGAGCTTTTTTCCTGAAAGCCTTTGTTTGAGACCTTTATAACTTAAACCAGGTATCTTTGATGATACCTAAACAGGCATAAAGTTATGCAATATAAAAAACTTTCAAATAGATGTGATTGGTTTAGTAGTCAAGGTTGAGGGTATTTTTATACCCGCCATCTTTAAACTTAAATCGCTGAGGTGAGTTAGATTGGAGATAGCTTACCCAAGCTCCATCAACTGGAAAGCTTATTTCCACCGGGGTGTAAGCTACAGATTACCCATATGAAGGATATTTGAACTCAACTTGAAGCGAGCCAAATTTTAACCTAGGCCAGGCCGTAGGGCATACAACCATATCCCAAACCCCCGGGGCTGATCTTCCTATGGCCTTACCTTTACTAACCAAATTCACAGCACCCCGCATCCAAAAGCTCAAGGTGGAGCGGGAAGTTGGCTGGGAGCACCCCCGTATCAAGTTAAATTATAGTTCAACTGTAGGAAAGGTAGCCCAACTAAAGAGTTCAGAGCTTGACTTTTTGTCAAAGCACCTCGCTCCACCTACAAACTACGCCACTGTTTTAAAACCCACATTTGAAGCAAGTTTACACAAAACCAAAACTCCCTTTGAGATGCAATATGAATAGCAATCCAATATTATAAAGTAATAAATAAACTCAACCTTATCAGACCAAGGGATAGAGAAGGGCTAACAACCATTTTCCCACTCAAGTGATCATTCTGTAACACCCTTGTTGCAAATTTTATATCCACTACATCAAGAACTCTGATAGTGTGCCAGGCCAAACAGTATGATTGCTGGCCCTTGCTGTTTCACCTTCATAGACTACCTTTCACCACAGGTCCACCGGCAACCTACCAACCTAGCAGACCAACAACTTCACCTTGGTGCAATTAACCCTTTGGGAGGTACACAGCTAGCCCTATACCTTCTGGGTGTTTCTTGGCTCTGTCATCTCATCCACCTCAGGGTTAATCCCCATCAGTCTCTCGTTGTTGGTGGCCAGTTGGCCAAGTTCCCATGGGGCTTTCTTGTAGCTCCAGGAGTTAGGGTTGGTGGCACCAACCACCCCTAGGTGTATTTACCTAGCACCTCACCTGGAATCTTCAGCTGACTCTCCACCGTTGGCCACCCTTGGGCTACCAAAAACAATAAAAGAGTAGGCGAGAGAAAGATCTTTATCGTGAGGGAATTCAAGGTATTTATACTTGGGCAACTTCTTGACAATCTAATGTCCACCTATCAATAAACATCGTCATTTATTACTGGCAAACCAACCCTATCCTCAGCGTTCTGCTGGCAACCATTCCCTCGAAATTCATCCCAATCGAACACCAAATATCAGTTCCTGGCAACCATTCCCTCGAAATTCATCCCAATCGAACACCAAATATCAGTTTCTGGCAACCATTCCCTCAAAATTCATCCCAATCGAACACCAAATATCAGTTCCTGGCAACCATTCCCTCGAAATTCATCCCAATCGAACACCAAATATCAGTTCCTGGCAACCATTCCCTCGAAATTCATCCCAATCGAACACCAAATATCAGTTCCTGGCAACCATTCCCTCGAAATTCATCCCAATCAAACACCAAATATCAGTTTCTGGCAACAAAATTCATCCCAATCGAACACCAAATATCAGTTCCTGGCAACCATTCCCTCGAAATTCATCCCAATCGAACACCAAATATCAGTTTCTGGCAACCATTCCCTCGAAATTCATCCCAATCGAACACCAAATATCAGTTCCTGGCAACCATTCCCTCGAAATTCATCCCAATCGAACACCAAATATCAGTTTCTGGCAACCATTCCCTCGAAATTCATCCCAATCGAACACCAAATATCAGTTTCTGGCAACCATTCCCTCGAAATTCATCCCAATCGAACACCAAATATCAGTTCCTGGCAACCATTCCCTCGAAATTCATCCCAATCGAACACCAAATATCAGTTCCTGGCAACCATTCCCTCGAAATTCATCCCAATCGAACACCAAATATCAGTTCCTGGCAACCATTCCCTCGAAATTCATCCCAATCGAACACCAAATATCAGTTTCTGGCAACCATTCCCTCGAAATTCATCCCAATCGAACACCAAATATCAGTTTCTGGCAACCATTCCCTCGAAATTCATCCCAATCGAACACCAAATATCAGTTCCTGGCAACCATTCCCTCGAAATTCATCCCAATCGAACACCAAATATCAGTTCAGTTCCTGGCAACCATTCCCTCGAAATTCATCCCAATCGAACACCAAATATCAGTTCCTGGCAACCATTCCCTCGAAATTCATCCCAATCGAACACCAAATATCAGTTTCTGGCAACCATTCCCTCGAAATTCATCCCAATCAAACACCAAATATCAGTTTCTGGCAACCATTCCCTCGAAATTCATCCCAATCGAACACCAAATATCAGTTCCTGGCAACCATTCCCTCGAAATTCATCCCAATCAAATACCAAATATTAGTTTGATTCATCCTCAACATCAGTTTTTGGTTAAACATATACAAGTTATCATTATAAATTTATCTTCGAATCTCCTTGGCATCAGTCACCGGTATTCATAATCCTAGGTGGCGGAAACATCGTCGCTCACCCTTATCGGAACCCTCGGCATTCAAAGCTGGCAATATAAATATCCTCAGTTTAAGTTGCGGTAAATCAAATGGTTACCTGGATCATCCTTGATATCAGTCACCAGTGATCCCAAAACCCAATACGTTAGTGATTGCCATAGATCTAGATTAATAATCATAGCGCAGCCTCGGCTTCAGTTGCCGGTGTCAAATTACAAATATTAAACCTATTGGGGATTATCCCCGACACTTTAGCTCAACCCAACCAGATGGGGGTTCAAATCGGTAACTTTATTAGTATTAATAATATCAAAACTAGGCGACTAATCGGCAATTACCCCCAATTAAACAAACCCCTAATTTAAGTTATTATGGAAGTCATCGGGTTAAAATCCCAACAGCCCTTTACCTGCAGCATAAGTTGGCTCCCCCAAGTGAGATTTTCTAAATAGCAAGGGGTCATAACTCACACCAGATTAAGTTAAGCCACTTTCAGCAAGCCCCATAAATTTGTAACCCGGGGACAAAGTGTTGAGGTTCGGGTAATTTCACCCAAAATTGTTTCTGCTAAGTGAAAGGTATCGTAACCCGAGCCGTCAAGCGGTGTAGGGGCAGCTTAGTTAACTAATATATAAACCTTTACGTCCCACCATAGGATAAGCTTACCCACCACCCTAACCCGTGCCCTTTAACCCCATAGGTATTCGGTTAAGCGGTGATAATCTAGGGGATCCAGGGTCCTCAGTTGATTGAACCATTCAACCGTTCCATCCAGTAACTTAAAACGTAAACCAGTTAGGTAACTTACGGTAGATTAGACGGGCAGGCGGATTCAACCGAAAGATCCCAATAGAGGTCGTAACCTCACCACTTCAGATGTTTAACCCTTTCCCCACCTCCAATATCTTACTTGCGGCTCAAAGGGGCCTCCAAACCTTAGTGGAACCCTAAACTGCCCGCCGTTAAAGCTGAGGGCTCGCGCTTCCCGGTAATTGAAAGTTGATGGTTCACCTGTAAACTTTTTCTTAAGTTTCAAACCCCAATCGGAGGTTAGACCCCTTGCGCTCTTACATCCCCGGCGGTTAATACATGACTATCCGTGGGTTGGAGTTTCCCACGGTTTTGTTGGGCGCCGGGCCCAACTGCCCAGCCAAAAGCTGGTGGCTGGGGTGCGAAAGGTAGCTAGGCTGCGGCATTACCAATGGCTAAATTTTTTGCCTGGAAAAGATCCCCCGAGGAATCCTTCAAACCCCAACCCGCGAATACAACCCCTACCATGCACCCGCCCATCCCCCCATACGCTCAAATTCAACCAATGGGTTACTTTGAGGGATTAGCAACATATTTAATGGGGACCAATTAAGGGTGGCTCGATTTTAGGGGGGCGGGGATTAAATAGGCTTGGGTTCAGCGGTGGACCTCCCGCATCAGGCGGTTCGAGGGGACGCAGATGAAGATGGTGGCGAGGATGGTGGTGGCCGCCAACGCCAGGCTTAGGTGGACCCACGCCCGGCGGTAATGGGCCCTCTGGACCAGCGGGTCGATCACCACGTCGCACCTTCGGAAGGCGCCCTCCCTAAGTGGGTTAGCGGGGAGCAAACTCGGCTACCTCAAGCGGCGCAACCCCAGCGGCGGGAAGAAGCGGGTGTACGAGGCGAGCAACAGCAACGAACCGACGAAGGCGAACGGGAGCAGCGCCAGCCGGGTGGACCTCGGGTCAAGGCCATAAAAGATCATCGACAGCGGGATGGTGAGGGCGAGGACGAGGAGGACGGAGCCGGCAAAGAGGCAAAGCTGGGCGGAGGCGGGGGTGACGTTGGTATGGAAGCAAAACTTGACGAAGCTCCCGTAAAAGTGGGTGTTGAGCAGGTTGAACGCGTGCTGCTTGGCCGGCGACAAGAGCTGACCCCAGGGGACCCCGGGCGAGTCCAGCCCCGCCCTCGCCCGCCACAGGAACTCGGCGGGGCACCCAAAGTAGTGGTTGGAGCGGGGGTCCAGAAAGTCGTCGATCAGATCGCGCGCCACCTCGCGCAGCTCGTTGATCTTGTCCACCTCGTCGGGGGGCATGGTGGGGGACGGCACCAAGCTTCGCCCGTGGGCTTTGCTGACCCGAGCGGGCGGCTGCGAGCTCGGGGGCTGGGGCGGGAGGGGGTAGCGGTGCTCGTACTGGAGGCAGCCCGCTTCGAACTGGGCGGCCCGCCTGTAAAACTTTAGAAGCAAACCCCCCACAGAGCTCTCATCCGCGACGTAGGTGGTAAAGGTTTGCAAGTCGAGCGGGGGCCGCCCCTTCCCAGATAGCAGCTGCTCCAGATTCGGGATCCCGGTCCTAAGGTTGTAATCCTTCACCGCGTTCCAGTTGTCGATGAGGGAGCTGGTGTCTAGGAGTAAATTGGTGGGGGGCGGTAAAAGGGTTGCCGAGCGCCCCTGATCCGTCACGCCTAGCTCGACGGAGTTGGGTCCCACGTGCCGGGTGAAATCGTCTGAGGACGAACTCGGCGTGACCATGAATATCTCCCTAAACCCCAGGTTAGCTAGAGATCGCTAAAAGGACAAGCGTGCCCCAAATAAACATTGTAAAGGGGCTTCGGGTACCCAGGTTCGACAAACTTTATACCGGTTGGCTCCCCAAGTGTAAAGCTTTCCATCCTGGGCATGCCGAAACTAAGTATAGGCTAAATAAACCCACCAAACCAGCCCTTATACGCGTTTAAATCAAATAAAGACCGGGTTGAGCAGCAAAAAATACAACCATCATGTGAAACCGAAGAAGGCATCAGCATCAAATATTGGCCGCCCGTAAACTGAAATCGAGAGATTATGGGGATAAATTACCTTGATACAAGTTATGAAGTAAGGATGGTCAATATGCTTAAACGTTAACCTTTAGGGTGTAAAAGAAAGATAAAGCCGCCCTTGTGGTACCGTTACAACGTGAACCCCCAAGTTGGCCTGGCGTTAAAACGTACGTTTGGCCAGTTTAAACCAAACTAAGGTGGGCGGCCTCCGATCAGCAGTTAATGGTAAATGTCGGCTAGCGAATTTGGATTTATGATTGGCGCGGAAGTAGCCTCGATTTGAACTCTGATTGGTGGCTTAATTTTAAACTATTTATACGATTGGATAACCGATACCAGGTTATTCGGGTAAGGTTACGGTGGCCCCACATCCATAAATAGGTCTCATCGGCAGGTGGCTCAACTTAAGTTTATTCGTAAAGGTTAACAGGTTCATCCAACTCGAAACTGATTCGGGACCCGTTCTATAGATTCGAATACCCTTAAAGCGTGAGGTTTTAAGCTACAGTTGATTCGAATTTTTTTATCATTATTTTTTATTTATTATACAGTTGATTCGAATTTCTTTTGACGATATGTCCTATGGCTGGGGGGGGGGTAAGTTCAAAGTATGAGATCATAGCGTAACGAGCTTAAATGATTATGGGTGTGGATAGTTTTTGCATAGATTGACCAATTAAATCAACTAAATCTAAAAATGAATTATTGTAGATGGCGATCAGTAAGTTTAGCATAGATTGACCAATTAAATCAACCAATCGATATTATATATATTGACATGATATATGTCCTATGGCTGGGGGGGGGTAAGTTCAAAGTATGAGATCATACTTGACGAGCTTAAATGATTATGGGTGTGGATTGCTTTTGCATAGGTTGACCAATAAAATCGACTAGATTTAATAATTTAAAATGAATTATTGTAGATGGCGATCAGTAATTTTATTATAGATTGGCCAATTAAATCAACCAAGTAAATAAAATGAGCTAACATAGATAGATATCTGAAAGTTTACCATATAATTGACTAATAAAATCAACAAAATAGTAAAAACTATAGGTAAAAACTGCTAACTTATACCTCAAACGTTAGACTAATTAAGTCAACTGAATAATTTTATATATATTTCATAGAATATCTGTGTCAAGTTTATCTGAGATTGGTAAATTAGGAGTAGGTGTTGAAATAAACATGATTTATAATGAATTTATTTATAAAATGATTTCCTGAACCACCACAACTAAAATGCTACCCAATTTAATATAAATTAAATAAATTTGAATCAATCTACCAGCTGCTTGCCTGCTGTCATATAAAGTTTTAGTTAGGCTAATCCAATCATTAATAAAGCAATCTAACCATCTCAGG
>JAKSZP010012492.1:0-43774 GCA_022478985.1 Massospora cicadina
AATTATAGAACGCCTCGACCAGTTCCATGCAATTAGCGCAATTGTGGGCCTTAACCTAGCTGTTATCATAAGCCAGATAGCCTTTCCAGGCCACCAGATACTGAACTGACCGCCGGGATTTGCAGGATGCTGAAATGTTTTTCACCCTGGCTTCTTCTGCATACTCCAAAACAAATTGTTTGGGTATGGTGGGAACGATCCCCTTGAATGGAAACAACACCGACATGTGGAAGATGGGGTGTTGTTTCCAATGAACTGGCAGTTTTAACTGGAAAGCACCATTACCTAAGTCTTCCTCCACCTGGTGGGGACCCAAACATTTAATTGAAAACTTCTGAGAAAGGTATCTGCATCCACAGATGGCGAGTATCTAACATAACATGCGAGCCCACTGCTATATTGTGGCCAGGAAGCCGTTTCCAATTTACAAACCATTTATAATCATTAATAGCCTTTTTGAGTTGCTCTTGTACTAAGGACTGGGAAGAATGAATGTGCTCAACGTGATTCTTGGCAACATGAACCTTTGGACGTAGACAGGGACCAAATGAAAAAGAGGGATTATAACCAAGCGTCACTTCATAGGGAGAAAACCCCATAGAAGCATGAGTACTGTTTTATAGGCGAATTGGGCGAGAGGGAGGTCATCTCCTAGGTATCTTGTGCAGCTGATGCATAACAACGCATTTACTGTTTCAAAAATTGGTTGACCTACTTGGTTTGTCTGTCAGACTGGGGATGGTATGTAGAGTAACAGCAGGGAGTGATTTTTAAGATGGTTAAAAGCTCATTTCAGAACCGCGCTGTAAATTGAGTCCCATGGTCACTGATGATCTCCTGCAGGAGCCCAAACATAGAGAACACATGGCGCACAAGGAGGCGAGCAGTTTCTTCGGATGTAATCATGGAAGCACAAGGGATAAAAAGGGAAAACTTGGTGAAATGATCAACCACCACCATCACTGCTATAAACCCATTAGAACAGGGGAGTTTGACAATAAAATCCATGGACACCAATGTCCATAGACCCTCCGCCTGTTGCAAGGGATGTAGGAGAC
This sequence comes from Massospora cicadina, assembly GCA_022478985.1. NCBI lineage: Eukaryota > Fungi > Entomophthoromycota > Entomophthoromycetes > Entomophthorales > Entomophthoraceae > Massospora > Massospora cicadina. The sequence continues at coordinate 1,059 of JAKSZP010012492.1, forward strand.
CGTTTTTTTCCAGAGCGATCTGATTTAGCTTGTGCACAAGTAACACAATTGGCGATCCAGCCCAGAACTTCCTTAGTTAAACCCCATCCAATTGTAAGTCTGCTTGATCAAATCGATGCATTTTTATTTCTCAGATAGCCAATTGTGGGAAGGTCATGATGCGCATAAACTACCTCATCTCTGAAGAGAGGGGGAACCCAAATTCACGACCTAAAATAAACGAGGCCCTCCACCAAGGAATACAAGGAGTGTTTATGATTTTAGAGGGACAATTGTTTGAATAACTCCACTCCTTTGGGACAGGTCATCTGGGCTGCAAAGACCTGTGCAACTAGAGGGGCGTCAGGAGCAAAAGCAACTGAAGAAACAACAGGGGAAGCATTTGACAAGATCTAAGCAGAGAGGATCATGGTAACAAGGTTCACTTCATCTGAGTCTGAGGGTCAGTGGGCTGGGTTGCAGCTAAGAAAATTGGGAAGTACGTTAAGTGCACCTTTTATGAATTCATATTTGAAATTAACTACACAAGTCCAGATAGGTGCAAGCTTACTGATGCACCAATTTCTGGGGTTTATGGAAAAACAAAAGAGCTTGGTGATCTGTGCACACAATTAACTCATGCTGAGCAACCTGTAACAGATACCTCCAATTAGTCAACGCCTTTGCTATGGCTGCCAACTCCTTATTGTAGATGGCCCAGGATTGCTCCACATAGGAAGGTTTCTGGGAAAAGTAGGCGACTGGATGTTCCAAGCCATCCTGCTCTTGGAGCAGAACTTCAACCACTGCCACTGAGGAGGCATCGCATGCAACAATATATGGCTTGGCAGGATCCACATGTTTTAGGATGGTTGGTGATAAAATACCTCTTTGATCAACTTGAACGCCTGCTGGAACTTGGGTGTCCAACAAAAAGGCACATTCTTACCCAAGAGGGGGTGGAGCGGGGCAGCTAACTGGGAAAGGGCCATGGAAAGTTTCTTTAGGAAAATAGTGGTACCAAAGAAACTCTGCAATTGTTTCTGGGTTTTCAGAATCAGCCATTCATTGATGGCAGCTAACTTGCTGGGTGGAATCAAATAGCCATCTTTTTAGGACCAGATTCCCTAGAAAAGTAACCTCCTCCTTATAAAACTCACATTTCAAAGGCTTAACAAAAAGGCCCGCCTTGTGTAAAGCAGCCACGACTGCTTCTAAGTCTTTAACATGTTGTTTGGGAGTTGGGGAATGAACCAATACGTCATCAATATATGTGTCCGCGCATGTAAACTGGAGGTCGCCTAGCACACTATCAATCATTCTTTGAAAGGTGGCTAGTGCATTCTTCAGCCCAAAGGGCATTATGTGGAACTGAAATATACCTCGTTTGGTACAAATTCAAGTCAGCCATTCTTGGCCTTCCATTACCCTTATTTGGTTAAGGCATTGATGAGATCCAGCTTGGAGAAAATGAGAGACTTTTCAAAAGCTTGACTGATAGTATGCTCAAGGGGTAAAGGGTAGGGATCGCTCACTGTAATTTTATTTAGGTGACCATAATCCATGCATGGATGGAGATAACCATTGGCCTTCTTGGCAAAAATGATGAGGGAAGCAACTGGTGATGACTCCTTAAACAACTATCTTTTTTGAGCATATCTTCAACCAGATTTTAAGAGCAGCATCCTCTTCTGCTGTGTGTGGGTACAAAGAGCAGTTGGTGTTCACCAACTGTACCGTTTTTCAGAATCCTAAGTCAAATTTTGTGTGAAAGGGAAGACGGTCTGCCTTCTCAGAAGCAGAGATACTTCAATAGCGCATTAATTCTTCAGGAAAATCAGACGGAAGGCCTGCAGGGGTAACGAGGGAAGTAATGGAGCTGTGGCCTTGTGTTTTCTTAAGGGTATTAACTAAGGGAAATTCTACCTCCGTTTGATTGTTGGCAAATGATAAAATATTTGACTCCAGGTGAATATTAACATGTTGCCGGCGCCACCATCCAACCCTAAAGTTAACCAGAAACACCAGGTTCAGAATTGCTGAGAATTGATCGCAAAAGCTGAACTGATGTACTGAGAAAGAAACTGCTCAACGGACAAGATATGAGGTCTGGGAGGTTCAAGAAGCAACCATAACCAAAGGATCAACATCCAGGTCAAGCTCCAAATGTTGGGCTAGTTCAACACTCATTAAATTGCCTGTGGCTCCAGTATCCACCAAAGCCTCAAAGGAAATGTGATGAAACCTGACACTAATCTTCATGGGCAATAAGAAGTAAGCAAATTTATCTTTATTGGCAGCTGTAGTTGAATCTGACAATACAGAAGAGATAGTAGTGGGGTTGAGGAAAACCACTAAATTTGTCATGGGCATGATAGCCATAGCAGCTATGGGAAGTAAATCGGACATTTTGAGTGGTACTAGGCTAACATGGCTGGAGTAAATTTTCTTCACAACCTAGTTCAGCTGAAAATAAGGGACCATTGCTACGCCAATATTTATGGGAAAGGTAGAAATGGTTAGGAATAATGGTTAGTCAATTATGTCAGGCAAACAGCAAGCTAGAATTAGACCAGCCTGCCAACCCAAATGACAAAGCACCCAAATGGCAAATCAGAATGCCTGAGGCACTACTGCTGGTATGAATGTTATGGAACTTGGAAGGAGTTCCGCCAATAATTGCCTATGAGCCATAATCTTATATAGGCACATAAGAAAGAACCAGAGGAATATGGCCATAACCCCCGAGGGGTTTTGAAATACCAGTGGAAAAGGTGGTTTGTTTTTCAACATAAAGGACTAGAATTTGGGGAAAGATTATTTTATTTAAAAATGAGGAAGAAATTTGACCAACAATTTCTCAGTGCAAGGCCACTTATTAAATAGTGGTTGATTGATGTGAAACCAAGCAGGGATCAGGTCTCAAGTTTGACCTAACCAACGAATTTTTTGGGGAGGGGGCAGATAATCTTAATGGGAACCAACATTGAAGGATTTGGCGGCAGGCTGAGTCGCTATTGGTTTGACCTTGAATGCCTGAACTGGGCTTGACTACGCTTCTGTTGGTTAGCATGACAGCATCTAGCCTGACAAGCAATGGGAATTCCCCAGGGCCACCCCACATAGAGGAGTTACTAATTGGTTGGAAACAGGTTCAGGATGCCCAACCCGCACATGCCCAGTTTCTGGGCTGTTCATTCAGTCAAGAGAGTTACATCAACCGCAACTCCTGATTTTCTGGATAGAGATTTCAAACTGTCAGTGATGGTTTCCAAAGGCACTGACTGTACATCAGGAATCACTCCTGATGATTTCAGGGGGGTTAGCGTTGACAATCATATTAGCAACTGAGTCAAAACCATACACAATTTCAGCTGATAATTTGACATTTGTCCCTTTTTGAGTATGCATTTTTTGGTCATCCAGCTTTGATCCCATCAGTCTCAGACCCTTCAACTTTGATTCGGTAATCTCAGTGCAAATTTCCTTAATCCAGCTAACAATTTTGGCTGAGGTGAGTGAGGGTACTGGGGGAGGGATCTGAAGAGGGAGGGCTGTTACCCAGCGCTCGTCTACCATGTAAGCGAGGTCCCTGGGTGATGAGGGGTACAGCTACCCTCTTTGGTCCCTTTTTATTTGAAAACGGGAAGAGTGACCAATCTACACACAGGGGACGTTCTCATGGACTTACAATCCTAGCCATATCCACTCTTTCCAGGTATAACCTGTCAGAAATCACCACTTCACCTGGGGCTCCTAAATCATAGTATCCATCATCGTTACAACCCCCTTCAGATTCATCAATGAATGGGTTTTTGATGCACATCAGAGTGCCCTAGGACTGGGGGTAGGTTCAGGGCAATCCTCATTGCAGAGGAGGCCCTGAGGCCAATCCTCAACCCTACTCATTTTTGGAGGATGCGCTTTATTTGTCACAGCTCAATTTTTGACCTTTAAAGTATTGGGTTTGGACTGCCTCATAGCTATAGGTTTCAGACTAAAGTTGTGTGGAGGAGAGGTTGAGGGAGATAGCTTTTGGGAAGTGGATGTTTTAACTATGCTAGTTTTAGGTCAATCCGCGGCTGTGTGCTTTGGGTAAATAGATGGTTTAGCTTTTTGACCTGGTCATTTAGCTCATTATTGCCAGGGGCAAATGACACCTAAGAGAGGTGTTTACAATTAGAAGCAGGCTTTGGGGCCACTTGTAGTGGCTCATTGACTGACAAAAGATGATCTTTGTGGCAAGGTGAGGTCCAGGGAGCTCTGCCCATTGATGATGATGTGCTCTGACTTACTAGCTTTAGAACCTCAGGTTGGCTGGGAGGAGGAAGGTCAGGTTTGAGCTGCACTGCAGGTGCTGGGCTCAGAGTAGTAACCAGCATAGAGGGGCCCTAGATATCATCATAGCCTCCTTCAGCGGGGCTACAGTTGAGTAATTCCAAATGGTCAGAACCTGGGGTTTGACCCAACACATGAAGTAGCTTCAGCGTTATAAATATCTGCAACCTCCAGCGGAGCCTCCTTGACATCATGGATAGTCCAAAGGTGGCGTTTTACAGAGGCCAGATGCTGAGCTATAGAAGGGTGAGAAGTTAAGTTAGTCAGAATGGCTGCCAGAGCATCATTAAAATGTAACATTTTTAGCAAGCAAGAGAGGTTGGGATGCATTATAAAATAAATTAACAAAGGTGGCGACTGATTCCCCCTCAATTAGACATATGCGCATAAACGCCTGTTTTTTCTATAAAAGCTCTGTGTAGATCCAAATCCCTCAATGAGCGCTTTCTTTGCCACTGCCCAAGCTTTAAGGGTGTCCACATAAGGTACCATCACCTCTTGGGTGGAGCGGCAGAAGCAGGGGAGGATATGCTTTATTTTTTGGGGATCAGTTGTCCCTTACATAACAGACTCATAAATGAAGAGGAATGAGGCAATGTTACCCTCACCTGGGGAAATTTGTCCCTGAAAGGGGTTTGGTAGTAATTGGAGCACCCTCATGAGGGCCTTGGCAAACACTATGATAAAGTGTTTTAAGACGGGACAGTGCACTGGTTAGTTGTCATTCAAGAGCACTATACTGTTTTCATTTTTACTGTGGAGAGGAGGAGGGTTACCCACTTGTACGCCCTCCATTTTAGTTATATGCTTGTGCTGTAAAGGTCACCCTATAATGAGCACCACTTGTTGAAATTTCAGGGATTTGGATTCTCTATGGTGTTTTTCACCCTGAATTTCAACAATGATTGCAGGAGAAGCTCACTCCTACTTCTGGAATAAATATCTTAAGGGGACTTTTTATAATTCCAATGTTCTAAAATAATAAACTTTAATTTCAATTAAAGGTTAATTTTTATAAAAATTATATAAGTTGTGGCGAGGAGATCAAGAAGAAAACCCTATTATGCACTCACTGGTTAAGAACTAAACTAACTCAGGCTGGAACGAAATAGGCATCAAATTCATGTTAGCTTTGAGCCTATTTAAGAAATATGGTTTTTAATCTATTGGAGCTCTCAAAACTTGGCTTGCTTCAATGGAATGGTTGATGGAGGGTTGGTAGTATGTAGGACAAGTCCGTGAGTCACAGATCTGATCTATTTGAGATAATTACCATGAGGGAAAATAGGTGCACCATGAGGGACCCCCTCCAAGCCTATAAAAAGGGGTGGTATCCGCTTAGAGGTGTAAATTAAACTAGAAGTGGGATGGGGAGGAACATCCAATGGATCCCCCTGATTTCACTGCATAGTTGGTGCAATTGACTACCCAAACTCATGCTATTTGGCTGAGAAGCATTTACAAATGTAATGCCCCAAATTAAGGGCTTCCACCGAGAATTGGCCAGGGTCTTTTAACTAATGTTATCATTATTATCATCCAAAAAACTCTAATCACAATATCAGAATTGTAATTGTCCGACATGGTCAAAAACATCCCATTTTTTGACTGCCATCTTGCCTTAGGATCAGCAGATTAAAATCAACACTGAAAGATGTCTGATATGAGTTTTCTCAAGGTAAGTTTTTGACCATCATTCTCACTAATTCAACCTTAGTATAGGGAAAAGAGAAAATGAAAAAGACGACACAGGTAAATGAGGATTAGGCCCCAAATTTAGACTTGTTATATTATTAATGAAATAAACATGTGGACAATTTTAATTGATAAGATATGGAACCTCATTTAACACAAAAAAATCAGAGGTTTAGGTGGATCTAGTCAATACCAAAACCCATTATTTTTGTTTAGGCACAAAAACTAGTTTTTCCGCAGGATACCTGGTAAGACAAGGCAAGGGCAGCCCTGAGGCCACTACAGAGACCCATGAGAAGATGTATTAAAAAAGAATTCTGAACTGAGTTCAGAATTGCGTGGGACCAATCTTTTAAGGTTGCCCTTCCAGAAGCCTCTTCCACATTATCATTTAGGACCCTAAGAGCTTAAAGAAAAGCTTGGAAGGGGCACAACCCAGCATCAAACCCCACATAAACTGAAAAACCTCAAAAATGCATTTGACTCGAGATTCATTATCCAAACCTCAAGTCAAAATGTAACAATTGGTTTGACCCAACCTTTACAAAAATATGAACAATGGCTTCTCATAATTTGAAGTTGCAAAATAGGTTTTTGTTTTAAAATAGGGAGCCTCACCTTAAACATGGTTTTGTGTTCTACTATACTAAGCCATGCATCTTACAAGTAAGCAAATAAGGGGCTCAATGAGTTGAGCAAAATTGGAATTAAACTGATAATAATAGCCATTTATTTTTTAAAAAAACCTGTATGTCTCTGAGACTCTTTGGTTCAGGAATCTTGCTTACTGCTTTTTAGTATAAAAGGGCTGAATTTCTTATTCAATATGGCATGTCCTAATAAGACAATTCACATTATAAGAATGTAAACTTTTCAGTTTAAGTTTAACGTTTGTTAAATAATCAATTTACTTGATTCTCGTTTTCAACTCATAATGTAACTCAATAATAACTCCATTATAAGCTTTTTCCCTAAAAATGGATTGTAATGATGTCAGCTTCATGACACCATTTGAATTTTTCCTGACCTATCAATAACTACGCACAATTGCAATGTAAAATGTTAATGATCTTCAACATAAGAGTATTACTGCCCCTCAAATGAAGTGATTTAACTATAATTTTTAAATTCCTATTCTCAACTTTTCTTTCTTGTTGCAAACACTTTTACAACCTATTCAATTCAAGACTAAATCTAGTTTGATAATCTCACAGAGGAGATTAGTCTGCGCCCATGTCTGGGAGCAGTTGGGCAAGCAAGGCAAGAGGAGCAGGCGGAAGGCCTGTGGCCTCTAACGTTTGAAAACGCCCCAGAGAATCCGGCGTAATAGAAAAAAATCTCAAAAAACTGGCGGTCACAATTTCCCTGGAGATACTCGCGTGGCAAGCACGATGCAACCAGTACATCAACACGCCACACTCCCAGCCACTTTTGTCAGTGGAATTCGGAGTCTGTGTGTATCTGGACATCCAAAAAATGGCCTTGTGGGAAAAATTTTGTGAAGATGTACACAAAATTTTCCCCACCGCGGTGTACGTTGCACCTCACTCCATGTCATGCAGTTGGCTGGACCTAGGTTTTGAAAGCAAAATAGCAGCAGATGAGGCTGCAGTGGTGCGCATAGTGGTCAACCTCCCCGAAGGGCAACAGGTCATCAAAACCAAATGCACCAGATGGATAAAATCAAACCAAAATTTCCTCACGTTTGACTTTTTGCCTACTACGGTAAAATGTGACATTTTGGAGCAACACCTGAAAGATGGTCTCGCCATATATGGCGAAATACAATCTTTTGAAATGCAACATTTCACGCTGATGCCACACCTGTGCACCGGCAAAGCCATCGCAGTTCTGACCCCAACTGAGGAGATTGTGAAGGACCTAACCAGATCCCGCACTCCACCTTTATTGACATCGCAGGGCATACCACCCACCCATTCCAGGTAACCGTGGACAGCGCGCCCCCCATTTGCACCCACTGTGATGCGTTCAGCCATAAGGCACATGTATGCCCCATCAAGGAGGGCGTCACATTCCAAGAGCACCCCTTGGCGGCCATGGCCAGCGGAGAGGCGTACTACAAACCAACTGCAAGCACCAAGGAGGCTTTCCCTTGGGGAGCACAAGGCTGCTACCTATTGGTAAAGCCCATCTCCCCACAGGAGTGGAAGAAGGCCAAGCAGGCCCATAGGGCCGCGGCCAAGGAAGCGGCCAGGGCTACCACCACCATCCCATACTCACAACGCCAGGAGGACATGGAGACCTTCGCGGTGGAAGTGACTCAGGAATCCATCACTCAATCAGATTGGGAGGCCCATGCTGAGCGGGCCACTCAATCTGAGGATCCGATGGGAGATTTGATCTCACCCAATCGCTGCACCCAAGCTCCAGTCAAAACTGACTTGGGACCTATCCCAACTGAAAAAATTTTTTTTGCCCCACTCGACGGTGCACCAAACTTATCCACACCGCAAAAAATTTGTCCAACGTCGGGAAAACAAAAAGCGAAGGCCAAAGCCAACGCGACTCTTTCCACAAAAATTAACAAAAACCCTGATAGCGTTGCTGCTAACACCTGCGCTGCTGTGAAAGCCTGTGGGGACCTTGAAGAGGCTGGTGGGCCCGGGGGCCCACCCCTCACACCTAAGGTGCAATGGGGAAACCTTCACTCTAGGGATGCTGAATATCGCCGGACTCAAGGCCTCCCCATCCCAAGCTAGGAAACTGAGTTTTTAAAAAACAATTTACCCAGGGATATCCTGGCCATCCAGGAGTCCCACTGTCCACGAGGTTCTGAGGAAGCTTGGAAAACAATGCTCCTACCATCCCTGTCCTTTTGGTCAAAGCACTGTGGGGTGCTAATTCAGAAAAAAATTTTTTCAAATTCACATCCTCAGAAACATTCCTAAATGGCTGAGTGCTCGTTGTCACCTTCTCGTGGGCTGACGTTGCACACACAATCGTCAACATCTACGCCCCAAATGATGCACACGAGTGTCAGGAATTTTTCTTGTCAGTCAAATCCCTCCTGCTACCCCCCGATTCTTTCCTAGTTGGTGACATGAACTGTTGGATAACCTCACCAATGGACCGGTGGCCACCCTCACCCCACGCCCCACAGGGTCACGTAGAACTACGCGTTCTAAAAGCCACCCTTAAGTTAATGGATGCGCTGCTGTGACATGCCCCACTGCTCAAAAACATGACGCGTCCCCACGTCCACAACAGCCAATTAAGGTCCATGACCCGCATTGACCTTATTCTAACACTGGCAAAATACCAACCCCACATCTCCCACTTCAAAACAATGAAAATGGAAGTCTATGACCACTGACTGGTCTCAATAACATACCACTTACCCATCACAGTTGCAAAGGCCCCACATTGGTGCAAAATCCGCCCCCCCAAGCTCGCGTCGCCAGGATTTTCCACATGGGTGGAAGAGGCAACTTTGGCGAAATCATTTGTTGCACCATTTTGCATGGACCCCATTTCCACATGGGCAACTTTCAAAGAGGACACCATCTGCCACTATCGCCATCTCTCCTCCAGATGCTCATGAGCCACATTGGCGGTTATCTCGCGTGTGCTGGCGGAATTGGCTCACTTGGAGTCCAACATTCCAGCCACAGGATACAGCCCTGCATGGGGCCGGAAGTGGGTGGAGGCAGCTGCCCACCTCAACGCACTCAAAAGGCAACACAAACATTGGGTTTGTGTCCAATACAGGGCCACACGCATCACTAAAGGTGACAAGTGCACTGCATACTTCTTTAAAAAATTTTTCGCACCACGCCAGAGTGTGGCCTGCACACAGGTGCGAAGATCAGATAATTTCATTGCGGACACACTGGCTGAAGTGGCAATTGAAATGCAAAGATATTACTCCAAGTTATGCAGAGCTGAACCAATTCAGCCAGCTGAAATGGTGGAATTTCTTGACCGAGCTCATATCTGCACCAATTTCTGATACCCAGAAATAATGAATTTAATTACTCCAAACGAATTATGGACAGCCATTCGTGGTGCGCCAAACTGAATATGCCCAGGCCCAGATGGCATTCCATATGAGTTCTACAAAAAATATTTCAAATATATATCCCCATTGCTGCTAGCCTCACTCAACCAAAGCCTGTTGGAAACGCGCCTCCTACCAGGAGGACATGAGGCCTTTACTGTCACACTCTTCAAGAAAGGGGATAAGCTTGACTTAGCCAACTGGAGCCCCATTTCTCTAACAAACACAGACACCAAAATTTTAACAAAAATCATGGCTAACCATTCAGGGACTGTAGCATCTGCCATCATCTCCCCAGAACAATTCAGCTTCATCCCCAGAAGGTCAATTTGGGATAACGTGCACTCGGTGGCTAATGTGTGTCAGTCCACAGCCTCTGGGGCACTTGTATTCTTGGACCAACAAAAGGCCTATGATAGAGTAAAATGGGAATACCTTAGGGCCTGCCTCCATCATTTCCGCCTACCCCCCCCCCCCCCCCGCTTCATAAACTGGGTGATGCTGCTCAAGGAATCTGTGACAATGGCAGTGCGTGGCCCAGGTTTCCTAACGGAAGTAGTCCATCCTCAAAGGGGCCTGCGACAAGGGGACCCCCTGAGCCCACTCTTATACAACTTCAGCCTTGACCCACTACTGCGAAATGTGAATGTCCACCTCACTGGGGTCCATGTGCCAGGCCAAACCCCAGCCAAGATGATGCCATTTGCAGATGATTGCGTGGTGGGGGTGTCTAATAACAAAGATGCACGCGCGCTTGAAGCCCTCATCCAGGAATATTCCCGGGTAAGCAACGCGGCACTGAACGCCTCCAAAACTGAAATAATCCTCCTTGGTCGGTTTCAGAACTGCTGGGCCCCAGCAAGTAGTTCCCAACCCCGGCCCATCTGCTCGCCCACGTCCACGCCTTACTAACTCAACACACACCGCTCCACTGGTGCTCCCCTTCGTGCCACGTCCTACCATAGGACCGGTGCGCCATCTGGGCGTGTAATGGAGGCAGGCGGATATGCGTCAGCAGTAATGGAGACCAACATATACTGAAAACGTGACGAAGCGAATTTCCTCTCTCAGAGCCCACCCTACTACCCTCATTGGCAGGGTTGTTCTTGCCAACTCTATGCTCCTATCCATAGTCTGGTTCAGAGCCCACGCCATCCCCTTCTCCCCAAGCTTCTTAAAATTCCTGTATGCTTTGCTGCAAGGATGCTTTGATCAGGCCGCCCTCCACCAGTACGGCTAGAGGTCATGTTTGGCCCTCATCATCAAGGTGGCATGGGCCTGCTTGACTTCAAAGCCCATGCTGCCAAGATCCTGGGCACCTGGATCGCGGCTGTCACCGCTCCTACACTCCCATCCCAACACTGGTCCCGCGCGGCCCGCTCCAACTTCTCCCAAGCCTTGGGCCTCAACAATCCATCAAACCCCCACTCCCTGATGAAATACCTCGCATCACACACATCGGCCACAGGTCCTCACAGGACTAAAACCCACTACAAACGAATCCTACTCTCCATGCGAAGCGCAGAGTGGAGAATTTGTATTAGTGGACATACAACCCAAAGAGGCCGCCCCTCTCCTCAGTTCACACAAGAGGTACAGGGTTACTATCCATGATGGCGTGATCCCCATTTGACCCCAAGTCCTATCCAGGGTGGACTACCTGGACATGATGGACATCCCTTATTCCACTGAGACCCAAAAGACTATCTGGAAATACGCACACCATCCTCTGTTGCAAACTCAAGTCCGTTCCCATGTGTGGCGCTTCCTGAGGCGGGTGTATTGTACAGCTGAGCGCTCTAACGCTTTACACTCATCCTGTGTCATGTGTGGCCAGTATGGAACGCTGTTCCACCGCCTGGAGAAGTGCCCCACCTCTAAAGTGATATGGCGCGAAGTCCAACGTCTGCTAGGCCAGGATCAAACGCATCCCTTCATTCTGTCAAGAGATATGTTTGCTTTATCAATGGCCTCCCCCTTCCACCCTCCCTCCGTGCTCTGGTGGTTGCAATCGCCATGTGGACTATCCACACGATTGTCTTGGATGCTATCGCTGGCTCCATCCCCACCCTCCCAGAAGCTGTCCACAGATTCCAGTCTCATTTGGTGGACCACTTTCAAGCGTGGATGTTTGGATATCTCCCACCGCGTCGCCGGCAGCTGGTCTCCTCCTGGTTCCCAGTCTGGTTCATCAAATCAGACCCCTTCCTCCACATGTGCTCAATAGTGGCTACGGCCCCTTCACACGTTCCCTCCCCCTCCCCATAAGTGGCGTTCCCGCTGGCAACAAGAGATAGCATCGCTTCTCTGGGGTGCCCCCTGGTACTAAGTTTATCTTTCCTGTATCATATTTGGAAGTGTCCATCCCATGGTTGGCCTTCCCCGCAAAAATTTAAAATCAAATTCCTAATCTCAATAAATGTTTTTTTGATTATCAAAAATATGTTTTTTTGTGTAGATCTTTTATATAATCTATCTATACTATAGAATTGACATCTTCTCCTCGCAATAATTTTCTACAAAAGAAGGTATAGGTGGACCAGCCAACTTAAACATGTAAAATAGTGAGAAAAGGACCTCTCTACACTTGTGGTGCTTACTAAACGGGGACTATAGTAGCAAATAAGAATCAAATTATACCCTTATAAAGAATTCAAGTTAAGAAGGATAGAAGAGCAAGAACTGTCAATTTGGCGCCTTTTATGTTAATCTCACATCCTGATTTACTGGAATATGAGGAAGTCAGCTTTCAATACTCTCCTTAATTCGAGCGCTTTGAGACTTATACCTTCACAACAGAGCAGCTGAGAGAACTGGGGAATATTATTTTGGGGATTTCAGTTTTTTGGCTATGAATAATATGACCTAGTGCCTGCTTTACTATACCATCAGAAGAATCAGGACCAGCTGCTTTAACAAATTAAAAATTCCTGAGTTTTCAGACATATTAAGTACTACAACAAAATAACAGAATATCTCAAATAAGGAATTACCTGTCTGCGTACCTCCAACCCACTGTGCAAAATTTATCAACCAACCACTTTTTGTTACACCGCCTAATTGCAGAAGTTTTTAACAAAACCAATAAAATATGGAAGCAATACAGAATCTGAACAGAAAGCTTAAGGCTAACTTCCATGTGTATGACAGACTGCTAATGCAAGCATAACCTTAGTGTCAAAAGCTTGCAGCATTTTGGCTGAAATCATTAATCAATGTTTCAAAATATTTTGTCCATAGGATATCAAGCCATGGAAAATCGTGGAGTCACCAATGAATAGGTCCAAGGAATGACTTTTCTTTAAGAGAAGGTCAAATACAGCCATGTCATTCTTGGAAATATAACTCATCAGGCTGAGGTGTTTGAATCCCTGTACCAAAACACCCAACATGAAATGAGGTGCCTGCACGGCACTTAAGAAACATTGAGAAAACCAACCACATTCTGTCCAAGTTACACAATACATCAAAAATAGACAATCAGCCCTGCAACAGGATATCAAAGGATTAAGATGCATATTCTGGATGCTACAACAATACAGCGAAAACCCCCTCAAGTCAAACAAGTCTATGTCATTATATATGTGAACTGTACACTCTAAAAACTACTTATAAAAGTGATTATGAGGAATTGCTCACTAGTGTGCGTGACATGAAAAGACACCTATGGACTTGCAACATTTAAGCTGCGTTGTCTTTAGGACTTGGGGAATTTACCACTTAAGAACAACGAATTAAAGGTGAGGTACAGGAAGGCAGATGTTGATGCCCTCATACAACTCTGGCCCCCTATTGTTCTGAGCTATTTGGTGAGGAACCCTCTGAAGAAGGGATTTCCAAAGAGCCAAAATATCAACCCACCTGTGGTTTACCCCCTCATTGCTCGCCTTGCCTCCTTCTGTGGAGACCCGCTCCTGAACAGAGCCAATCTCGCTCCAGTAACCCAGTATCATGGATCAGCGCTGCAATGGCGTCTGGATTCAGATGTTTCTATCCAAGTGTTCAGCAGTTTATCCTGGCTTCTCTTCTGTTATAAAATATAAACATATTGTTAAGATCTGCCATATTGTTTGCACAGGCTGAACCAACTGAACAACAGACGGCCATTGTGGGGATCATTGGTTCTTCAGACACACTTGAATCTTCTAAAATTAGGAGCAATAGCCCCAATCAACTCTTTTAAATATTATAATAATTACAACGACCTTTTGCTGTCCCGCTCTCTCTTCAATATTAACAACTTAACTCTCTCAATTTCCCATCTCGCTTATATACAGCGGCTTCAGGTGATACTGCTCTCATAACTTGGGCTATTCTATTCCACTGATTCTCCTCAAATTTGGCTTGTTATTCTATAATCCTCTATCGCCCTAATTGTAGGCGTTACTTCATATTCATCAGATGTCGACATTGCCTAGTCACCTTATCACCTTATATAGAGGTGATCTAATAATAATTCATTATATCCCAATATCGCCTTGTCTTGAGGCACTCAAATAATCGTATCTGATATCTTTTTTGGTGGATCCTTCCTGATCCGCCCTAGTTGTCTCATGATTATCATCCAGTCATATCAGAATTACAACATTACCCCTCCTTGACTTGATGATAAGGCTCCTATTGTTTGTATGGTCGGAGGAATTTTGCATGTACTTGGTTAATGATCTGACCACTTGTGGGGTCCTTGATGGTATATGAGTCAACCCCAGTTATCTCTATAACTTTCAACGGACCAATCCAAATACTGGCCAGCTTGTGTTTCCACCCAAATCCATGTTGGTCATGGAATAGAACCATATCGCCTTCCTTGAATGGCGCCAGCCCACTACAATGTACCTGATTAATTCCTGATTCCTGATCTTCTTGGATAAGCTGAAGGAATATGCTTCAGTTTAGAGTTTGATCAGAATGTTTGCGAGGTTAGTCAAATAGTGATGGTGTTCCATTCCACCAGTGTCTTCTACACATGAATAAAGTAATGCCGGAAGGGCTGGGTGTTGGCTGTATAGTAGTTGGAAGGGACTCTTCCCCATGGCGGAATGGTAACTAATTTTATAGGCGAACATGGCAGTGGAAAGGAGAGAGCTCCAATCAGAAGGTTGACCCATTGCTAATTTTTGTAGTATGTTCACTAAAGTTCCATTCACCTGTTTAACCATTCCATTAGATTTGGGGTGGTATGGGGTCATCAGAACCCCGCGGATTCCATAAGCTTGTTCAGTTTGGGGAGGATGTGTGAGGTGAAGTTAATTCCGTTATCAGTGAGAATGAACTGAGGGCATCCATGTCACTGAATAATGCTTTTGATCATGAACTTGGCCACTGTAACTGCCCCCAAATATCATATTGCTCTCACTTTGACCCATCTGGTCAAGTGGTCAATAGCCACAAGAATGTACTTAAACCAGTTAGCTCCTGTTGGCAAGGGTCAACGACATCTAGGGAAACCATGTGCCAAGCAAAATGTGGTTTCACTATCCAGTATGAAGTCTTGCAGTGGAATGGCTTCTCCACTTGGCATTGATGGCAACAGGAAATAGTTTTGAGCACATCAAAGCTCATGCTTTCCCAATAATACTGAGGCGCAACAACTCCATTGTCTTGTACACCCCACCATGTCCAACTGCCCTGTGAGCGCTCATAATGATTCCCAGTTGTGCTGAAGGTCACAGAAAATTCACCGTAGAATCGCTAATCTGCTTGTACAGTTCCCCATTCTGTTGAAAGGTAATAGTTCACATCTCATTTAACACTTTGATCACTTGGGGAAGTTCATCGTCATATTATCCACTGAGCATCTTATTGTACATTATGTTGCTGAAGTCCACCATCACCGCAACAGTCAGAAACCAAGATAAACAGTCAGCATTCTGATGCTTTACTCTTGGCCGATGGAGAATCTCAAAGACAAAAGTCTGCAACTAAAGATCCCATCGAGTCAAACGGCCTTCAGGTTCTTTGAGGTTCTGCAACCAGCGTAATGACGCATGATCTGTTATGACATTAAACTTTACCCCATGTAGATAGACTCTGAATTGATTATATGTGTAGATCACTGCTGAGCACTCCCACTCAGTCACAGTATAATTACACTCATGACAGTTCAGACTTTGACTACAGTATGCTACAGGATGTTTCTCTCCCTCATCATCTTTCTGAGAAAGTAATTTCCCAACAGTGGAAATGGATGCATCCATCTGAATGATAAACTTCCGATCAAAGTTCAGATAGTGTAACATCAGTGCGCTGATCAAGGCCATGCAAAGTGTATCAAAAGTGGACTGACGACGTTCCATCCATTCAAACACAGTGTCCTTTTTTAACAACTCAGATAGCAGCCCCCCAATACAGCTAAAATTAGGGATAAAGCGCTGGTAGTAACTGACCATTCCCAAAAAACCTGTATGTCACATTTACTATTGGGAGTGGTCATTTTGCTGATTGCCTCCACCTTAGCAGCCTGTGGTTTCAGACCTTTAGAGTCTACCACAAACCCCAAGTATTTCATTTGATCTCTGAAGAAACTACATTTTCAAGGTTTAATTTTAATGTTCGCCTCAGCAATCAAGCAGAATACTGCTTCTAAATGATCGAGATGCTCCAAAAAGGTTTGAGAGAAAACGTTAATATCATTGAGGTATACAAAGACACATGACAGTTTCAGGTCACCAAGAATAGTATCCATGGCCCACTGAAATGTAACTGGGGCATTGCACAGCCCTTGAGGCATCTGCGTCAGTTGAAAAAGGCCTTTGGAGGTAATTACAGTGCATTTTTCCTGTTCCATCGCAGGTAACTCGATTTGCCAGTAACCAGATATCAAGTCCATCGCAGAAAAGTAACAGGCTCCCCCTAATCAGTCCAGAGCATCGTCAATTCTTGGCAAGGGATATGAGTCATTTTTTGTAATACTGTTGAGCTTCCAGTAGTCTATTACTACGTGGTTGGTGCCATCCTTCTTTTTCACAATTAGAACAGGTGAAGCCCATGGGCTTTTGGACAGTTCGAGCATCCCTGCTCTAGCAACTTGTCAATTTTGTTAGTGACAATGTCTTCCACTGCCCTCAATTGGTGGATTGGTTATGACCTTATAGTGGGATGATCTCCTGTGTCTACTTGATGGACCACCCCTCGAGCACACCCTAAATCATGATTTTTGACAGCAAAAATCCCGTATACTTCTTTAATAAAGCTATTGATTGGTCTTTTTGTTCTTCCAATAGCTTTATTAGATTACTTCGCAGTACCACCATTAGTACACCCGTAAGTGCCTTGACTGGTAGATTAAATTCATCCAATGACCCAAAATCATGAACCTGAAGGACATCGTCTATTGGAATCAAAATTAAATATGCTAAAATTTTGGTGTCAGCAGATTTTTATTGGTTCGTTCTAGAGGTTTGCTAACAAAACCTTAATCTCACCATGTCCCAAAAGTATAATCCCTGGAGCCACATGTGGCTCAAACTGCATTTGATGAAAGAGCCCAATGACTTCCCCATATAGCCCAATAGGCACTTCCACCTCTAACTTGGTGTTCACCATGACTTGATGTCCAGAAGGAATAGATTTGGGACCTGCAGTCGAAGAGGTATCCCCTGATATTCATATATATGTTGGGGAAGGGGCCAAGTCTTGCGCTTTAGTCAGTGATAGTGAACAGGCATCACCCCATCACTATAGGCAAGGTTAATATGGCTCATATGCACCAGACCCCTGGTACTCTGCTAGTAGTGAAGTAAATTGGGATTTGCAGACTAAAAATGGCGAGGGTCTCTTCCATCATATTAACAACAGCCCTAAAGCGGCACAGGAAAGTGGTTCTAATTAACAAGTTGTAGTTTTTGTTTGGCAGCACAATCGCTGGGGCTATAATGACAATGGAACCAAAGCGCAGAGGTAGCGCACTGTAAGTCCCCTAGAGATGGTGCTTACTGCTCTAGCAGTTCTGTACACCATTTGATGGTCAACATCAGGTTTCAACGTCAACTTTGCCATCAATTTAGTGGAAACTATGTTGAATGGAGCGCCAGTATCTATTATAGCGTGAACCTTATTTTTTGCTACAAAAATATCACTGTATGTACACTCAGAATAAGAAGAATATTGACTGTTTAATAAGTGAACATTTACAGGCTCTCTTTTTCCAAAAAAACTCATTATCCCCTCACCGACTTGAAGGTATTCTTTGACAATGGTGTCTACTGGAAGGGCGACGTTTACTCCTTTCAGAGTTGGCGCATCTGTGGCAGAATCAAGCTTGTCCGAGGATGCTTGATCAAGCATTTGACAGGCATATGGCTTTGGTTGTTCTGGGGACTCTTCTTCTGCCGCTGCCTTGGCTTGAGCTCATGTCATTACGTTTACTCCTCCAACTGGCTGCTGATATAAAAGTCCATCATTATACTGAGGGACTTCTGCAGGGTATACTACTATTGATTCAGGGACGTTTTGAGTTGGCATCGTGGAGGTAAAGGGTCCCATCTCTACTTCACTCCATCTTTTCCCTGATAGTATTGATCTTGGTGTATGTAGTTCACACGGCAGTTATGGGAGAATTTTGCCAAATGACCAGGGTAGCCGCATTCATAGCAGTTAACTCCATAAGAGCCACGTCCTTGATTATCATAAGAGGTCCAGATCAGAAAGTTTGGGGTCATTCAGCGTAACCAGTCCCAGGTTGGTAAGATGATTGCTAACGTTTGGTATATCTAGGTCCTGGTCAATAGTTGGGTTGCTGACAGTTTTCATGACCAGACCATTGACACTGATGAACTATTGAGTGTAATTTGGCTGAGGATGAGGCGCAGAGTTATAGAACGGCTAAGGATAGCTAAAAGGAGCTGAGGTCAGATTAGAGTATTCTCCTGGATAAGAGGGTGCAGTAGTGGTGGTAGTCTTCTGTTCCATATTTGATGACGGAAATTTAGGGGATATGTGGCGCAAAAACTGTAAAATCTTAATCAGAGGTATGTCATCATCCAGAAGCGGCAAAATGACATTGTGAAGCTCTCAATATGGTTTCACCATGGAGGTCATGGTGATGCACAAGTCGGCTTCTGCTAAGTACCCTGCCCCAATCAGCATGTTAGCTTCCATTGTGAATCAATCAGCAAACTCCAGGAGAGTATCATTTCAGCAGAATCCAATCGTCAAGAATTCTTCTTTCCACTGTGATATTTTTGAGGTACCCCCAAACAGACGGAGTACAGTATCCTTCACATCATTATAGGTGACAGAGCTACTTAGGAGGTAACAGGTGACCTGATCAGCACTCCCAACATCCAAGGCGGATATCAACAACTTGGCCTTATGTCTATCAGATGCACCTTCCGCTGCAAACTCAAATCATTTGAAGAACCCATGAATATTCCTGTTTTGATCAAACGGAGGTAATTTTTTGATATTAGCCTCCTCATCCCGTTCATGGGGTTTTGGCCCATACTAAGGAATGGGTCAAGATCCAAAAGCAGTTACCCAATGAGAAGCAGGGTCAGCAAAAGTTGGGATGTCTGCCGCTTCAGGGGTAGCGTGACCTTCTGCCATGGGTGGCACCACCCTTACTTGAGGGAATTAGCGCTCTGACTCATAATTGTATCCCATACTACCATCCTAGTATAGTAGCTCCAGCCAGCGTCATATTCTTCCTCATATGACACCCCCTCTTGATGGTCACCCTCATCCCAGTGAGAAGACTGAGAGGCGCTGGTCATTTTTGCTCTGCGTGCTGTAACTGTTCGGTAGTATCATCCAACTAGTTGGCAAGTTCCTTGTTTTTCTGTCCCAAAATATGCATTTGACTAAACGTGCTATCAAGCTGGTGCATGACAGAGTTTTGTTCTTGGAGGAGATCATCCTGTTTTTTTGAGCACCACATATAAGGTAAGTTTGAATCATCATACCCAGCTGTAGCAGTGTTTTGTGAAGATTCTCCAGTAACACAAGTTGTGTAAGCCATGGCTGGTGACTGGAGTCTCATAGTACTTAGTGGTTGATCAATGGGCCGCCTGTAGTGAGCACCACTGTTTACAAAATTGGATGGTATTGTTAAGATCCACCATATTGTTTGCACAGGATGAACTCACTGAACAATAGAAAGACAATGTGGGGATTGTCAGTCCTTTTGGAAACACTTGAAAGCTAATAAAATTAGGAGCAATCGCCCCAATCAACTCTTTTATTTTATTATAATAATTACAGCGACCTTTTGCTGTCCTGCTTTCTCTTCACTATTAACAACTTAACTTCTCTCAATTTCCCATCTCGCTTATATACAACGGCTTCAGGCGATACTAATCTCATAGCTTGGGCTATTCTATTCCAACAATACTACTTGGATTCATCTTGTTATTCTCTAATCCTCTATTGCCATAATTGTAGGCGATTTACTTCATATTCATCAAATGTCGACATCGCCTTATCAACTTATCGCCTTATATAGAGGTGATCTAATAATAATCCATTATATCCTGATATTGCTTCATCTCGAGGCAATGAAATAATTATATCTGATATCATTTTTGGCATATTCTTCCCAATACGCCTAGCTTTCCCATGATTATCATCCATTCATATCAGAATCATGACATTTTTAAGTTTAATAAGCATTGGAATGTACAGCTGTTCATGAAAACGTTCAAGGTGACCATGCATGGTGCAATTAACATTTTAAAAACTACTAATATGATTAACTGTTTAGTAGCCAGAGTTGAGATCTAGTTATGCCATTAATACCTGAGGAAAGTTGGACCATTGCTTATGTGAAAAAGCGCAGTTTAAAAAAGTTTGGAATCATAATTTCATGGTCACTTAGAAGGTTGAATCTATGAATATTCAAAAAAAAACAAATAAAAGAAAAAAAACCATCTAGTACTAAAAAAAAATCTATGAATATTCAGTATAAGAAGAACGAAACCATTACAAATTCACTATCCAATTTTAACAAAAATCTCAGGTGTTGTTGGGCGCCAAGAGCATAATTGACTCAAACATTAAGATTGATCTTTAAAATGTCACCAAGAATTACCCATAGTTACACCGCTATTTTCTTCTAATGCCTATTTAATGAAATAGATATGACCTCTATTATTGAATACTAGAAGAGATGTGAAGATACACCTGTACCATCCAATGTCAAAGCTCAAAGCAGTCAACTTCTTCATGAGAATGAAGTTAAAGGCTTTGGAGAGCTTCCAATCTTATCAAGGAAACTTTTGAATTGATGAAATCTATCTAAGATTTTTTTGGATCATTAAATCTAAGTGACATAACACTGCCACCTTTCCTAAACGTCACCCTGGAGAAATTTGTAACATCTCAAGTGGATGACAGCCAGGGAAAGAAAGTGTAAGTCCTGGGGAACGTCCCCTGGCTGTTGATCAGGCCATTTTTCCCTTCCCAAGCAAGAAGGCACTGAAGAGGATGGCGTTACCCCTTGTTACTCAGGGTGATCTTGCTCACGTAGTAGATGAGCGCTTGGTAACAGCTCTTCTGCTTGAGATTCCACCACCAGTACCCACACTCACCTCAGCAGAACTGTTATGGGGAATCAGCGAAATCTGCGCTGAGATTGTCAAATTGAAATCAATCAGAACTAATTTGAGCAGTAATATGCCTGATGTTTGGATCTCAAATGGCTGGAAAGGTATGAAGACTGATTTATTGGCTGGAATGCCTGACAGTTTCAATTTGATTAATATGCCAATTGAACAAATCATCTCCCTACCAAAGTCATTGGGGATCATCTTTGACAGGCAGGCAACAGCATCAGACATCATTGATGAGGTTTGAAGTCCCCTGTTGACAATTTGGGCATTGTGGCCAATGTGATGCCACTGACTGAATGAACAGCCCGGTGACTGAGCGCGGGTGGGTTGAGCATCCCAAACCCGTTCCCAACCAAATGGACCCGCCCCTATGTGGGGTGGCCTTGGGGGATTCCCACCACTCATCAGGCCAAACGCCATCATGCCAACTGTCAGAAATGTAGCTGAGCTCAGTTCGGACATTTGAGGTTGAACTGACAGTGACTTGGCCCACCGCCAATTTTTTGATGTTGGTTCCCAGGGAGCTAATATGCCCATTCCTGAATAATACGCCAGTTAGGTCAAAATTGAGGGTCCCAATCCTGGATTGTCACTACCCCAATTGACCACTATTTAATCAGTTGCATTGCACTGAGAAAATTGTTGGTCAATTTTCTTCCTTTCCTTTCAGTAAAATTTTGCCCAAAAAAACCAATCAATTTTTTTATTGTATTAATCCTTCTGGACGCATCCCTGATGGTGTTTCCCTGGTGGCCTGTCAGTCCATATACTGGATGGGCTCTACCAGCACTTATGGTCACTATGGCCCCCTCTGTCATTTATTGGATTCAGCGAGTCAGATATTTTTGGCACTATAACTTGCTATCATGAACTTCTGACAACAGTACATGGGGATCTTATGGCCTTATATCCACTAACTGCAAGTGAGAATCTGTCTCCTTGCCCTCCCAGTTGAAATGACCCCATATGCTGATGAACTCATTGAAACTATTTCTGTGATCCCACCCCTGCAGCAAGGCCCCTGGGTCTGGGATAGCACAGTGTGGTTTGTCGTTGGGATCATACTCACTGTTGTTCTACATCAACAATTTGTCATTTCACAATGCCTGGCTCCATATAACGTCATTTGGTCAGCAATGCCTCTGGCATTCTGGCTTGCTTTTTGGGTGCTTATGCATCCTGACTGGCATGTCGGTCTAAACTTCTTCTGCTGTTTCCATGACAGAAAGCCCTGTAAGTAGAAAGGGCCACTCTACTTTTGGTTATCTTTTAGTATTATCCCAAAAACCAGAAATTTGAATTATTCTCTTAATCAAGAACATAATCAGTGCATCCCTATGGTAAGGCCATCGCCAAAAGTTAATAAGCGGTTATGGAATGAGAAGGACAAGAAGTTGTCTCTAAACCACATGAAACTCAAATTGTTGAGCATAAAAAATTTGGAGTCAAAGAAGAGACCTGATCTTTGCCTTCCTTGATATGAGTCAAAGTTGAACTTCCATTTAAAGTCCTAAACACTCACTTAATCATTGTAGGAGAACAGATAAAGACAATGATTAACTAAATTGGTAAAATTTTAAATTATCAAAATAAATGGGGATTCACAATACCTTTATTGTTGTACTTATCAATATTAAAATAAACAAAGTTCAGGTGTGATCCATTGTCAACAGTGGTGCTCCTGTAAATGTAATATTCAGTCAGTTCACAAAAAAGTTGAGACTAGCTTCTTATGTAGATCACCATCTACAACATAGAACTGCTGTCCCTGAGGCTACCATTGGAAAAGAAGTGTATCATGCGTTACCATTTTGGTTCAGCTCCCTGCAAGTCAATGCATTTTCTATTGTGCTTCCTAACAATAGCTACCAATTTCTTGTTGGTACTAGCCATCCTATATTTTATGGTTTTGGTATTTGTTATGAAAAGAGCACTTTTACCATCCTATGTTAAACATTACCCTATACCTCAAAGAACGATTGGCTTACCTCTAAACCCAAAAGAATAACATTCAATGTTATCTATAATGATGATGTAATACCCATCTGTTATCAACAACTTGCTTACCAAAGTCTTTCAACTCCTGCCACCATTCTTAAAATAGAGACATTCCCCTCAGAGCTTCCAAAGGATATGTTATATACCCTGGAAAACAGGGAGTGGTATCTACAGGAATGTATCTGAAGCTACCAGGAGGGATGGTAGGAGAAATTTATTTCTCTTGGGAGTGGTCAAGGTCCAAACCTTTCAAACTCTAGGAGTAAGCTTGTCTGGTCAGCTGATAATCTGTGTTACTTGCCAACCTAAATGTCTCTAAAATAATGGCCAAGGAAGGACAGAAAACTGCATATATAAATCTTTTTAGAAATTCAGCTGAGTTCTCAATTGCTGTGCTTCAAACGCTAGGTTTACAAAGGCTATTTAAATTAAAATAAAATACTAATAAAAACTGGGATTTTAAGCTTTTTTTAGAAGCGTGGGAAAAGAAAGAAAATTAAACTTTTGATATCTGACCAATCAGTGTTTAAACTGTATTAAGGGTCAGGGGATTTAATAATAAATTTGGAATGACTTGTTGCAGTCCAAATAAGGAAATATGAGCATTCAGCCTATCAAAGCTAAGAAAACTTGCTTCACTTAGGCTAAACAATGGATGGGGAATTATTTTTGGGGCAAGTGTACCTGTGAGGTAATGACTTAATATATTTTAGCTATTCCCCATTGGTAAAATTATTGCACCTTGGGGACCCCAGAATGCCTATAAAAGGTTCTGGTCCCTGCATCAGTGCTGGAATGGACCTAGATTTAGGTAGGGGAAGTACCATTTGATAAACCCCTCAAGGTTCGCCACGTGGTCAGAGTAATATGACTAATCAATCTTGTTTTTATTGCCCATTAAGTATTAGAAAGTTTGTTACCCCAATTTTAGGGTTCCACTGAGAATTAGCCAGGGTCTTTTAGTCAATATAATCATTAGTCTCATTTAAATTCTTGGTATTTGTATTGAAACTTGCAAATGGCTGGCATTTCCCCCTTTAGTGAATTTCAACCCAAACCATTCTTATTTTTCAGCTGGGAGGGCAATTGTCCAACTTCACCCCCTCAATAATGTTGGTGGGGAGAATAGGGCCGTAGGAATTGGCCATGCACCTGATTGATAGTAATCTCAGTAGCCAAGGATTTTATGGAGTACTCATTGCCTCTTTTGTAGGTGATGGTGAAAGAACCCTCCCATATTGATCCAAGCTTAACGCTTCTAGGAGTGATGCGGTTATGGTATTATTATACCATGTCAAACACTTGGAATGAAGGTAGGGGTTTGTAGATCATTGGCAGCCTTCCATTCTTTTATCACCGTTTTTTCTAAATTTAGTCATAGCTTCAGATTGGAGTTGAATGATGCGCTGAGCCAATCTTCTCATGACTTTCTCAGGTTCCTCAACTACAGAAGAGAATACATCTTTAGCTAAGAGGGCAGGTATTCCTGGTTCCCGCCCATACAAGGCATGGACTGGAGACATTTTTAAAATCTGGTGATAGCTAATCCGGTATGCCATAAGAGCACTGGGTAGGTATTTACCCCAGTGAAGAGGATTAAAGGAGGACATTTTTTGTAGAATGGAAACCAAGGTTCCATTTGCTCTTCAACTGTCCCGTTAGTGGAGGGGTTATAAAAAGCCAAGAAAAGTTGTTGTGCTCCCATAGATGTGGCAAGAATTTTGACTACTCTGGAGGTGAAGTTCTTACCTTATCGCAGAGTGATACTTGAGAGCAACCGTGATGGGTGAAGATGTGTTGATGTAAGAAGGTGGCGGTGGCCTTAGCTGTTTGAGCAGGGAGAGACACGGCTTCACCCACTTAGTGTAGGTGGACGATAGCTACTAAGGTAAATCTGTTTCAACTAGTAGACTGAGGAAGGGGACCTACTAAATCCAAGATGATGGTGTGGAAAGGTTGTTGAGGGGTAGTTGGATGATATTAATATCTAGACTTAAAGCCCAATTGCTTCTTACAAGTAAGGCAGATTTCCAAAACATCAACAATAGATTCCATCATTCCATCCCAATAAAAACCGATCCTTAATCCAATCATAAGTTTTCCCATCCATGACCTAGAGTGGAGTGAGCTTCTAGGATAGCAGGTACACTTTATGAGGGCCAAAGGTAGGGCAACCATTTTGTCCCCACCTGATTATACAGCTTCCCATATTCAACTGTAGTGTTATGGGAGTGACAGGCTAACATCTTCTGGACAAGCTCATCCTCATCCTCCCATTCATTTGGAATTATTAAGAGGTCATGTAACCTCTCCGCCCACACTATTATCCAAGTGAAGGACTGGCAGCTGAGTCAACCCTTTCAACATTCATGTGGTAGGTCCAAGAACGATGTTCAATCTACATATCATAATGCTGAAACTTTAGAGCCCAGCGAGCCAACCAGCCAGTAGGATCCTTCATATTCTGTAACCACTTCAATGAAGCATGGTCTGTAACTACAGTAAAGGAAATCACATATAAGAATGGGTGGTAGTGTTTACCAGCTAACAAAACGGCAAGGCACTCCTTCTCTGTAATGCTGGATTTGCGTTCCGCTTTTGAAAACATTTTACTTAAATAGGATACTGGATGATCAACACCGTTTTCATCCAATTGGGCTAAGATGGCCCCATCAGTGAAGTCTGAGGCGTCCATAAACAATATAAACGGTTTTTATAATTGGGATGCCTCAGAATAGGATGTTGTTGTAATAGCTGCTTTAACGTCAAAAAAGTGTCCTTCTGTTCAGTACCCCACTGAAAAGGAGTATTCTTGGTTAGTAGGTGGACAAGGGGCTCACTGAGTTGGGCGAACTTAGGGATGAACTGATAATAATATCCCACAATCCCTAGAAATACCTGAATATCCCATAGTGTTTTAGGGAAGCATTATTGAGATTGCTTCGACCTTGTCCTAAATGGGTTTAATTCCTTCCTGGGAAATGGAGTGGCCAAGGAAATCCAATATCCTTTGGAAGAAGGTATACTTCGAGATCTAGTACTAAAAAAAGGTATACTTCGAGGGTTTTAGCTTAATATTAGACTATGTAACTGTTGAAACAACTCCTTCAAGTGATCAAGATGTTCTTTGAAGGTTTTTGAGAACATCATGATGTCATCAAGATAGAAGATATCACAAGTTAACTTTAGGTCCCGTAAAATGTGAACCATCACACTCTGGAAAGATGCAGGTGCAATGCACAACACTTGAGGTAATCGTATGGGTTGGAAAAGACCCTCACTGCAAATTTGGGCGCATTTCTCCTGATCCTGAGGAGCAAAGTCCATTTGCCAATAGCCAATAGTCAAGAAATTTCAAGGAAGAAGTTAGATCCGGAGAGTAGTTCTAGGGCGTTATCAATGCAAGAAATAGGATAGCTATCCTTTTTTGTAAGGTTATTCAACTTGCGGTAGTCCATGACTATCTAATTACATCCGTTTTCCTTTTTAATTATCAAGAGGGGGAAAGACCATGAGCTTGGTGAAGAAACTATTAACCCCGCGTCTAATTCCTGCTTGTGCTCCATCATCATCTGTTTCTTCTCCACCTTTAGCTTGTGATGAGGTTTGGACCTAATAGGGTGTGCATCACCCACATTGATGGAGTGGCACAAGCCCTTCATGTGGCCATGATCATTATCAGATCTGGAGAATATGTCGCTATAGTCATCTAAGAAATTATGAACTTTTTCCAGATCAATTGGGGTCAATTTATCCAAAATATGGACGTTGGGCAAGGTACATACTAAGTTATTTATTGGCAAAACCAAATCCGTCATTGACCCAATGTAGTGGATACATTCAATGTCCTCCACGGGGATTAAAAACCTTTACCAATCTCCTGGTGTTTTCTTATGATCAAGTCTTTTCCAATGAGGCTTCCCAGAAGAATATTAATAAGCCTCTGGTAGGCTGGGTCTAGTATCCCAGCTAATACTTGAGGCTCCAAGGGGCTAACACCTTCAAGGCTCATGAGGTGCAACAAGCAGTGGTGTGGGATTTGGATAGTGATTTTTGTGTCCACCACTCGTTGTTCTCCAGACTTAATAATGACTTCATTGGCAACATGGAAAGTGATTTTATCCCTAGAATCCACTGAATTAGGTAATTTTTGGTGTTGTGCCCAGAGGTGGAATAATGCAAAGTCATAGAGGAAAAGGGATATTCAACCAGACAAGAGTATTCGTGCTTTTGGGTTCATTATTGGATAAGACTAAAGAGACTTCATAGTTGAGTAATAACAAGAAACCTTGCTTAATGTTGATTGTTCCCTTGTACTCAATAATAAATTGGGTACCTATGAGCATATCATAGGCATTATTGTCCAAAGCCACTGCAGGTGCTGATAGGATAAGCTTCCCGATTTGAATGGGAAGGGAAGAGTATGCTCCAATGGCGCGAGTGTTTCTTGTGCTGGCAGTTCAAAATATTGGTTGTAATCCAAATCAGGCGCCAGCTTTATTGTTTTGATAAAATTAATAGATTATGTTAACTGGGGAGCCAGTATCCAGGATGGCCATTACCCAGACTTATTGAATGACCACTTCAAACTTAGTGAGTGTTTCTCCAAAGTTAAAAACAAGGACAAGACCTCATTGAGCCAGAAAGTGGAGAGGTTAGTTTATGAGCAGTCTCAGGGAATTTATCTAGGATGGATTACATGGTATGGACCCACTGAATAGGTCGATTCAAATCATCCAAGAACTCATCATCATAGCTGGCAGTTTCAATAACTTTTGGGCGCCCTAATATTTGTCTGAGGTACGTTTCCTCAGGTATGGTGGTCTCGTCTACTCCTTCAGGGTTTAATGAATCAGGGACCTCCACTTCCGTGGGAGCTCCCATTAAATAGTAGCCAACATCATCGTCAACCCCTCAGATTCATCCCAAATGGTATTATCCACAACTGGCAAGGCCGTAATTGAGGTAGGGGAGATGGTCACAGGAGATAGGATAACCTTAGAGCATGCATTTACCAGATTGGCTGGAGGGGAAGGCACAGCGACTTTTGTGAGCTTATGCGAGAGTATGGTATTAACGACCTTACAGGGCTCTGAATTATAGGAAGGAGTAATATTTTTTTCAAGTTGCACTGATGAATCAGGTATAACAGGAGTAGGTATAGGTGTGCTCACCCCCAACTGCTCCACAGACGAAAGCTCCTCAATGGTTAGAGCTGAAGGTTCCACCTCAGCTTCATTTATAGTTGCATAGGAATGAAAATCAGCAATGTCTAACAGAGCCTCCTTTATTTGCGAATATTTTTGAAGTAACATAAACTGAAATGATATTCCAGGCTAGAAAGGGTTGAGAAGACAACTTAGTTAAAATGGCAGCGATAGCATCATCCAGGGTTAGCATGTTAGCCATTGACAACCTTTGCGCAGTGAAATAAAATCACTCAGCAAAGGCAGCGGTCAGTTCTCCCTCATACATGCTAAGGCGCATAAAGGCCTGTTTGTCCATGTTAAGAATCTGCTTTTAACCAAATTCAGTTAAGAGAGCCTCTTTCACCTCTGCTCAGGAATGCAGATTGTCCATGTAAGGAACTATCATTTCTTGTGCCAAGCGACTTAAGCATGTAGGGATGTTTCAAACTTTTTGCTTATCAGTGACGCCATGCATAGCAGATTCATATACACACAAAAGGAAGCAATGCTCACTTCACCAGAGGTGTACTTGTCTTTAAGAGGAGTTTTAATAGGCGCTGCTCCATCTTTTTAAGATGGGATAAGGCGCTGGTGAGTTAATTTTCCAAAGAAACTATTCCGAAGTCAGTGGAAAGGGGAAGAGTTGGATGTTAATCAGATAGAAGTTTTTTATTTTTGAGTTTATTTTTGGTGTACAGGGTAGCCCCTGTAGTGAGCACCACTTTATAGAAATTTAGCTGAGTTCTTGCTCGCTAGTGCTTTATGCTACTGGATTTCTCAATGGCTATTTAAATTAGAATAAAATACAAATAAAAACTGGGGTTTTAAGGTTTTTATTAGAAGCGCGGAAAAAAACTTAACTTTCTCAATATCTGACCAATCAGTATTTTAAACTGTATCAAGGGTTGAAGGGATTTATTAATAAGTTTGGAGCAGCTTGTTGCAGTTTGAATAAAGAAATATGATTATTCAGCCTATCACAGCTCATAAATCTCTCTTCACTTAGGCTGAACAGTGGATGGGGAATTAAATTGGGGCAAGACGTACCCATGGGGTGATGACTTAATATATTTTAGCCAATCCCCATTAGAAAAAATATTGCACCTTGGGGGACCCCAGAATGCCTATAAAAGGTTCTGGTCCCTGCATCAGTGCTGGAATGGACCTAGATTCAGCTGGGGAGTACCATCCAATGGATTCCCCAAGGTCCACCGCATGGTTG
Organism: Massospora cicadina; assembly: GCA_022478985.1. Classification (NCBI taxonomy): domain Eukaryota; kingdom Fungi; phylum Entomophthoromycota; class Entomophthoromycetes; order Entomophthorales; family Entomophthoraceae; genus Massospora; species Massospora cicadina. The sequence continues at coordinate 31,044 of JAKSZP010012492.1, forward strand.
GAGTAATCTAACTACTCAAATTTGTTTTTATTGACTGTTGAGTATTTAAAATAGTGTTATCCCAATTTTTGGGGTTTCTCCAAGAATTGGCCAGGGTATTTTGGCCGATATAATTGTTAGTCTCATTTAAATCCTTGGTATTTGTATCACAAACTTGCAAATGGCTGACAGTCTCCTTTTTGGCGGACTTTGACCCAAAACATTCTTATTTTTCAGGTGGGAGAGCAAATGTCTGATAATATCAATCCGTTGAAAAAATTGTGATGTACAAGAGATCAATGTCTTATTAGATTTTGGCTTATCTGAGCCAGATCTACTTTAATTGTTTATTAATCACTCTCTGGAAACTTGATGGACTAAATGAGGATCAATAAGACCAAGCGATGGCCTCTATAAAGCTTTATGACCAAGTATATTAGCGGATGACTATGGCCTTGAATGTACACTAGTCATCCAGCACCACGTTGACTCAGGAATGCAAAGCCCATTCGTTTGCAACTAATATAGAGAACTAAGGCCACTGATAACTAGGTGCAAAAGGATTTAGACAAGCTTTTTATTAGAAAATGATGAGCTCTCACACAGCCTAAGGGCAAATCCAGTGCTCATAGTTAAGAAAAAAGATGGCTTTAATATAGTCATTATTAATTACTGGTATCTAAATAGCATAGCTAAAATTTATTCTTATTATTTACCTCAATTAGATGAATCTTTGGATCTGTTAGGTGAACTAAATGTCTTATTACTTTAAATCTCATCAGCAGATACTGGCAGATCAACATGTGTAAAAACTGCGGGGTTTTAACTGGCGCACAGGTTTGCTTAACTGTTGACTCTTTAGAATTAAATATGAGCCTGCTAATTGTATGAAGGCAATTAGCTTAGTCAAGTTTGAACAAATAGGTAGATTTGGCTTTACTCTGGTGGATAAGATTATGATAAGTGACTTTAGCCTCACTCTGGCAGTATAAAAAGGTTTAGGTGACTTCAGCCTCACTCTGGCGTTGATACACCTATACAAGAACTCTCTTCAACAAGAAGCAGATTAACTACAAGATATAATAAATATAAAATATAGTTCTTTATGTCAGCGGATCCGCCACCTGCGGCCCCAGCGTGGGGCAGTGGCGCACCACCTGATAGCATTTTCCGCCCAGCAGGCAAATGCATGTAAACTGGCTCATCCATTCCGCTTAATGCATTGGTCTAATTTGTCTCTCCAATGGACATATTATTACACTTAGCGCAAGTCCACCCAACCCGCCCCCACCCACTTGCCCTACCCCAATCCAATATTCGATTTTTCCTCTGGATCAAATGCAGGCATCTCTTCCCATATGCTGACAAAGCAATAATTGAGCTGGCAACGTCCATGTTTTCACCAGCGGGATTTATTGACTTCTTCCCTTGTAAGGGCTATTTTGATATGTTTTCCACTGAGGAGGACGCAGCTGCTGCAGCAACTACGCCATTAATATATATAAACACACCTATTACTACAACCCATACAAGCCTCCCCAGTGACACCACAATGGTGGTGACCTTTGCAAACCTTCCTTCGCACCTTCCCCCTCAAACACTTTATGAAGAATTGATGATGGGCTGTCCAAATATTATATAAACCCCGTCCTCCACTTCCTGGTCCCGAGTGGAGCTGAGCAGTTAGTGGCACCATGGGCAATGGCCACCATTACCCCCCACCAGCCAACCATAGCCCAGCACAGCCCACCACATGCCCATATTTCTTTTTTTTTAGTACTAGATGGTCCCAACCCAAGGGGGGGATTCATCGATGTCACATGCCCATATTTCATCTGCACCAAATCACTTCTTTTGGGCTTGTATTGACAACGGCTGCTCCGTTTGCCCTCTCTACCATGGGTTGGATCATTCCAAAAAGCTGTAGCTACAATTAAAAACAAGCAGAATACGCCAAGCCCACACATGAGGCCACACAAACAGCGTTTGAGTGGGGATTTTGGCTACCCCCACCCCCTCCAGCTGAACGCTCAAAAATCAACAAAACCTTTGCAACCAAAGCACAAGCCGGCTTAATTTCTCACAATACACCCAACCAGTAGCAGGTTTGGACCCAAATTCAATACAACTAATTTCACGCCCCAAAACTTACCCAAAAAAAACCATGTCCCCCAAATCAATCATGATCAACCAGAATCCCTGGGACTTATTGGATGAATTAACTGAATCTGGGGAAATTGTCCCACCTCCCAACTTTAAAACTAATTTGGAATCATATCTACCTTCAGATTTTGATGCCCATTCCCACCCAAGAAATATGTCCCCAAACCTACCGCTACCCTATACTTGAGCGACCATCAACTTGCTGAGGCTGCAGTGGCCTCTCCTGATAGCTGCCATCTCCACAAAGCCATGGCACTATCTGTCACTGAATTTAATGAAGGGCTACATATAATTTCTTACCCCACCAATTTCCTTGATGTTGCAAAAGTGGAAATTGAACGATTAAGGATAACTGCCACCTTTGTTATCAAGAAAGTTGTTGCACTGGCAAAATTTCCCCCACCATGTGCATCACCAGAGCCAATATCGCAAATATTTCCCATCTTCCCAATGCATGCTTATAAGCTGAACACCATGTTGCCAAATTCCTGAAGGCTATGCTCCAGGCCCAGATTGTTACCAAAGTAATTAACAATTTTCTATTTTTCCTTGACCCACATCCTGCGGATGCCCCAACCCCTTTGCTCTCAGCTTTGATCCGCCTCTTCATTTGTGAAAATGAAAGCGATAATCTGCCTGATCCCCCCTCCCCCTCCCCCTCTGCCATGGTGGGATAAGCGGTTTACAACGCTACACCTGATAGGTTATTTTTCTTTTGTTTTGGTGTCTCGCCACTCATTTAGGGTATTTGGTTTGTGTTTTTGGTTGTTATTTTTGTATCAGTAATGTCCATCCCCTGGTCGGCTTAACTCAAATAAACTTAAATATAAGAGGTATAGTTCTAAGGTGTTTTTTATCATTAAAATTAGGAACTATTTATAACCAAAAGTATGGGAGGACATGTGTTAAGAGTAAGTCGTGGTACCCACAATGGTCTCAGCGTGCCTAGCCAATGAAAAAGGGATATCAGTTAATTTTGGGAAAGATTTCAGCTGATTTTTACAAGGAATAGCATATTTAAATTGACATTCATATCAGCCCACATATCAGCTACCAAACCTGACAATTACCCATGAGTAATTACCCATTTTGAGCCAACTTACTCATCTCCAAAGTGCCAGTAACAATCCCCTGATGGAAATTAACCATATTTTATTTATTCAAGGAAAGCTTTCCAGGGGACAGAAATTAACAAAAGAGAGAAAGAAAGAAATTATTGACATGAAACCTGAGCAGGTCAACTCCATTGAAGAAAGTTTTCACCTCCAGATTGGGCCTTGGATTTTTCTGGTTATGTCATGGATAAGGTTTCCATGTTATTAGACCTACTAACCGCCAATAGCTTCCTTCAGCTGGCACCCCAATTGATGTGTGAAGGGCAGGAATCAAACCCAAAACCTTCAGGTTGGTAGCTGTACGCCCTACTGACTCACCTTCTACCCCCTGAAATTGTAACCATAATTATCATTGAATACAATCCTCTGGAAAATACAACTAACCATTCAGTCGAGTATTATCACCAAATAGATGACATAATTAGATTTGTTGTATAAAGATTAATTAATGGGATAAATTAAAATATGAAAACCAATAATTTATATAATTGAAGCCCTGGCTTCCTAACGGAAGTAGTCCGCCCTCAAAGGGGCTTGCGACAAGGGGACCCCCTCAGCCCACTCTTATACAACTTCAGCCTTGACCCACTACTGCGAAATGTGAATGCCCAACTCACTGGGGTCCATGTGCCAGGCCAAGACCCAGTCAAGATGTTGGCGTTCGCAGATGTTGTGTGGTTGGGGTGTCTAATAATCAAGATGCACGCGCGCTTGAAGCTCTCATCCAGGAATATTCCCAGGTAAGCAACGCGGCAATGAACGCCTCCAAAACTGAAATCATCCTCCTTGGTCAGTTTCAGAACTGCTGGGCCCCAGCAATTAGTTCCCAACCCGGCCCATCTGCTCACCCACATCCACGCCTTACTAACTCAACACACACCGCTCCACTGGTGCTCCCCTTCGTGCCACGTCCTACCATAGGACTGGTGTGCCATCTGGGCGTGTGGATGGAGGCAGGCGGATATGCGTCAGCATTAATGGAGTGCTGTATTCTGGACAACGTGACAAAGCAAATCGCTTCTCTCAGAGCTCACTCTACTTCCCTTAATGGCAGGGTTGTTTTAGCCAACTCTATGCTCCTATCCAAAGTCTGGTTCAGAGCCCATGCCATCACCTTCTCCCCAAGCTTCTTCAAGTCCTTGTATGCCTTGCTGCAAGGATGGCTTTGGTCAGGTCGCCCTCCACCAGTGCGGCTAGAGGTCATGTTTGGCCCTCATCATCATGGTGGACTGGGTCTTCTTGACTTCAAAGCCCATGCTGCCAAGATCCTGGGCACCTGGATCGCGGCTGTCACCGCTCCTACACTCCCATCCCAACACTGGTCCCGCGCAGCCTGCTCCAACTTCTCCTGAGCCTTGGGCCTCAACAATCCATCGAACCCCTACTCCCTGATGAAATACCTCGCATCACACACATCGGCCACAGGTCCTCACGGGACAAAAACCCACTACAAACGAATCCTACTCTCCATGCGGAGCGCAGAGTGGAGAATTCGTATTAGCGGACATACAACCCAAAGAGGCCGCCCCTCTCCTCAGTTCACACAAGAGGTACAGGGTTACCCATCCATGATGGCGTGATCCCCATTCGGCCCCATGTCCTATCCAGGGTGGACTACCTGGACATGATGGACATCCCTTATTCAATTGAGACCCAAAAAACAATCTGGAAATATGTACATCACCCTATGTTGCAGCCTCAAGTCTGCTCCCATGTGTGGCGCTGCCCGAGGTGGGTGTATTGTACAGCTGAGCGCTCTAACGCTTTACACTCATCCTGTGTCATGTGCAGCCAGTATGGAACGCTGTTCCACCGCCTGGAGAAGTGTCCTACCTCTAAAGTGATATGGCGCGAAGTTCAACGTCTGCTTGGCCAGGATCAAACACATCCCTTCAGTCTGTCAAGAGATATGTTTGCTCTATCAATGGCCTCCTCCCTTCCACCCTCCCTCCATGCTCTGGTGGTTGCAATCGCCATGTGGATCATCCATACGATTGTCTTAGATGCCATCGCAGGCTCCACACCCACCCTCCCAGAAACTGTCCACAGATTCCAGTCTCATTTGGTGGACCACTTTCAAGTGTGGATGTTTGGATACCTCCCACCGTGTCACTGACAGCTGGTCTCCTCCTGGTTCCCAGTCTGGTTCATCAAATTAGACCCCTTTCTCCACACGTGCGCAATAGTGGCTACGGCCCCTTCACACGTTCCCTCCCCTTCCCCATAAGTGGCGTTCCCGCTGGCAACAAGAGATAGCATCACTTCTCTGGGGTGCCTCCCCCAGTACTAAGTTTATCTGTCGTGAGTCATATTTGGAAGAGTCCGTCCCATGGTCGGTCTTCCTTGCAGAAAATTTAAAATTTAAAATAATTTACATAATTGAAGACTAACTAATCCCAAGCTGGATAATGTGGTCATATAAAATTCCCACAACATGCTTCCAAAGACAAAGAAAAATGTGCATTTATTACCTCTAGAATGTTGTTCCAGCCAACCTTAATGCACCAAGGATTGTGCAATGAAAAAGCCACCCTTCTAGTGGGCGATGGACACTATCATGGGAGACTTAAAGATTATATGCGTTTTGGTCCACCTGGATGATATATATGTATTTTAAAAAACGTCTATATCAACAGTTAGCGCATTTGGATTATGTTTTTTAAAGGTTGACTAAAGCTCAGTTAAAACTAAGCTTTGTAAGTGCAAGTTTTCTAATTCCAGATGTAATATCTGGGGCATATTGTTGAAACTTAAAGAATACAGCAAAAACCTCAGAAGCTCAAGGCCACCAATCCCAGGAGAGAGCCTAAAATAAGTAATATATCCAAGTATTTCTTGAAAATAGTCAGAAATTACTGCTAATTTTTATTCAGATTCACACAACTCTCTGCATTATTGAACCATTTACTTTGAGGTGAGTCAACTTATAGTGGTCACAATAATGCAAAAATTCGTTAACCAAGTTAAGGCCCCTCAGATTGCCATTAGTTCTTTCAACTTGGGCAGGATGTGTGGCATGAAGTTGGCTTCATTGTTCATGAGTATAAATTGCAGATAGCCATGTTGCTTTATGACACACTCCAGGATGAACTAGGCTGTGGTGACAGCCCCTAAATCATTGATCGCTCTTGCTTCCACCCATCTTTATAAATGATCAATGGCTACTATTATATACTTTGAGTGATTTGTGCCAGTTGGCAGAAGCACTATTATATCCAGAGAAATAGTATGCCATGAAAAACGAGACTTTACAAGCTGGTAGGCGGTCTTCTTGCGGGATGAATTCCTCACTTGGCACTGGTGACAATAAGCAACCGTCTCAAGCACATCGTAGTGCATACTCTCCAAATAATAAATGGTTGCATGAACTACAGAGGTTTCTGAAACCCTCCATGACCTACCGATCTATGAGCATCCATAATGATTGCTGGTCTAGCAGAAGGTTTCTAAAATTCACCATCAATTCACCAGTTTACTTATGCAGTTTCTCATTGCGTACAAACGTATCCCATTGCAGCCCATACAGCACTTTAGTCACCTGTAGTGGCTCATCATGATATTTGTCCACAAGCAGCTTCTTATAAAGTATATTCTTTAATCTGCCATAATGGCGACCATTAGCAATAGTGAGAGACATTCCACATTCTGGTGTTTTTCTCCCAGCCAGTGTACAGTCGCAAAGTACTATGCTTATAGCTTCAAGGCCCATCGTTCAAGCTGCCCTTCAGGTTCACGCTGATTCTGCAGCCACCATAAGGATGCATGATCTGTGATCAAATTTGAATTTAACCCTGTGGAGGTAGACTCAGAACTGTTTATACACATATATCGCCACTAAGCACTCCCACTTGGTCATGGTGTAATTTCATTTAAGCATATTAAGATTCAGCTACAATGCGCAATAGGATGCTCCACACTGTCATCATCATTCTAGAATACAACGCCCCTATGGCGGAAAGGGAAGCATCCATTTGTACAATAAATTTCTCCTTGAAATCTGGGTATTGCAAAACAGGTGCACTAGCCAACGCGGTTAATAAGACATTGAAAGCATTTTAACAACAGCCAGTCCACTCAAAGGTAGCATTTTTCTTTAATAACTCAAAGTGTGGGGATTTTTATCATTCTCTCAATTTGCTCACTTTTTATAAATTGTAGTTTAATTTAGTAAAAACAGCTCCACTTGTCGCCACCCTATTCAAGTTACCTATGTAAATGAGTTTGATGCCTGATGCCCCCACATGGGGCAGTGGTGCACCACTTCCTAATGTTTTTTGGCCATTGCCAAAATGTGCTTAGGCTGTATCAGCTAGACCTCCTATTTCTTCAGTATGCTATGTCTCACCTAAGAACTTAGCCTTACATCTCGCCTGAACCCAGGCGGTGCCACGCTGCCCCCTTGTGCTCCCTTGAAGCAACATGAAATTTGGTCTTCAGGTTGAATATGGTAAGTTGTTACCCTATTCAGACAAAGCCATTATCGAATTAGCCCAGGCTGTTATGCAGCCTGAAGGCTTCATTAACTTCTGTCCCTTCAAGATTAATTTTGATCTTGGCTTCTCAAGTGAAGCTGATGCTGCAGTAGCAGCTACCTTCCCCCTGGTGTTCTAGGGCAACCCCCTCCCAACTACTCATACCTAGTTGCCTACTGGTACCACTCTTGTGGTTCAGTTCACAGGCCTCCCTACCCATCTACCACCCAAAATCTTAATGAATGAAATCATCTCTGGATTATTGGAATATTGTTATGATCCCATGATACAATTTGTGGTTCCCAATGGAGCCACTCGCCTCACAGGTCCCTGCGCCTATGCGACTATTCATCCAGTATCAACAGAAATTGCCCTCTCAATCCCCCCTTGCACCATTATCCCCTCTGCCCCAGACCATCCTTTTTGGGCTTGAGTGGATGGATGGCGCACCATTTGCCCTACCTGTTTTAAACTGGACCATTCTAAATGGCGCTGCCCCTCCATCTCATAAGCCATGGCATCCAAACCCAACTCTATGCACAAATGACCCCATAGCCAATCCAATAACATTTTTTCCATGGGGCACTATCCTTCCCCCTCCTCCCAAAGTGGTAGCCACAGAAACCACTGAATCAAACAACCAAAAATTACCTCAATGAACCTCTTATCCTGAAACAACCAATCTGGAGCCAGAATAGACTAAGTTAAGTTCCAACCCATCCTCTCATCCAAAAGCAACAGATAACCCATATGCAAACAACCCAATTAAATAAACCAAAATCAATGGGATTATTTGGTTGAGGTTGATGTATCAGGTGAGCTTATCTCTGATTCCTAATGGGCTGATCCCACTCCATTTAAAATGTACCTCAATGCTGATTATGCAGCCCAATTCCAAAAGCGCCATTATAACCTCGACCTTAGGCCATCCCATTCAAAAGTGACCACCAACTAGCTGAAGAGGCAGTTGCCTCCCCTGAATGTTGCCCAACCCATAAAGCCATTGTAAAATCAGTTGCAGTACTGGATACAGGCCTGCCACCTCCTATCCTACCTCGTACTATGCTTCCAAAACAGAAAAAAGACCATCTCTGATACTAATAGGCGGCAAATTCAGTAGTTCAAATAAGTTACAGTGTTTAAAAAGTTTGGCCCAAAAGACCCGCATTACCTGCAACAACCTTGCAACCATCTTCACCCTAAAGTATGCATTGAGGCGAAAAAAGCACTTTCAGACTATATTTCCACCCTCTAATCCCACACAATGAGCTGAAAGCACCCCTTTGTTATCTCAACCCAATTTCCATGATGCTCTCACACCATTACTATCAGCCTTGTGCCGCTACATGTCCACAACAGATGAGGGTGAAGAGCCTCCTGATCCTCCTTCACCCACCAACATGGATGTATAGCAGTTTTTAACTTCCAACTTGGTTGGTGTGTTCTGTTTGAATTTCACGTCAGTTTGAGCAGATCTATATGTCTCATTTCGACTTAATTTTATTTTATTGCGGAATTTTTAGCTCTTTTGAGCATTGGTAATGTCCATCCCCTGGTTGGCTTGCCTCGGTTAAATAAAACTCAAAGAGTGGAGCCCCAATACAGTTTAAGTTGGGAATGAACCATTGATAGTAACTGACCATTCCCAAAAACACCTGAATATCCCTCTTGTTTACCAGATAAATCATCTTAAATATAGCTTCCACCTTGGCCAGCTGAGTACTGAGCCCTTTGGATTATACCACAAACACGAGGTGTACCAACTGCTCCTTAAAAAGTGACACTTATGGGGCTTAATTTATATTTTAGCTATAGCGAGTTGGTGGAACACTTGTTCCAGCTGGCCGAGATGTTTCATGAAAGTCCACGAGAACACATTAATATCATCAAGGTAGTATAGAACTCAAGAAAGTTACAGGTCACCCAAAATAATGTCCATAGCCTGCAGGAACGTATCTGGGTGTTGCACAAACCCTGTCGCATATGTGCAGGCTGGAACAACCCCTTCAAGGTGATTATATCGCACTTCTCTGTTCTGACAATAGCAATTAAATTAGCCAGAACCCTGATATCAAGTCCATAGCGGGTAAATAATTGGCACCACCCAGCTGATCTAAAGCATCATCAATTCATGAAAGTGGGTACAATTCTTTTTTCATGATGTTGTTAAGCTTTCAAAAAATTACTACTCTATTGGTGCCATCTTTATTCTTGATGATTAGCACCAGGGACACCCAGAAATTTTAGGACGGCTCTAACAGCCCTTGTTCAACCAATTTATCTACATCCTCAGATAAAAATTCTTCCGCCGCCTTTGAGCAATGGATAGGCCATGACCAAATAGGAGGGTTAATTCCCGTGTCCAACCAATGCACAATCCTGTGTGCACATCCCAAATTGTGGTCATCAGATGCAAAAATGTTTTGTTATTCTCAAAAAGATCTATCACCCTGTCCTTCTGGTCCTCCGAAAGTCCAGTTATGACTCACACAGAACTACAGTCAGTACTCTGGGTGAAGTATTAAAAGGTAGCCCTAGGTCTTCCCAAGAATTAAAATCGTGTATATGGTAGACCTCACCAATAGGAACCAGATGCAGATAAGCCACCACTTGGTGCCTTTGAACTTTCATAGACACCTTCTGCGGGTTTGCTATCAACATCTTCACTTCCACCTGCCCTGGTAACAGAAGCCCCGGAGCCACATGAGGTTCTAGACGTGATTGCTGGTAGGGCCCTATAATTTCCCTGTAGATGCCTTCAGGGATGTCTATCTCAGCCATCTCAATTATAACCTATTGGCATTAAAAGATGTTAAAGCATTTGCAGCCCATTATGGAATGCCATCATACTCGTAAATCTGGCTAAGAAGGGCACTAGTCCTCAGCTTCATCAGCTGATATCAAACATGAATCACCCCGTTACTATATGCAATATTAATTTGCTGAAGCAATTGGGTCTTCTGGGACCCAAGTGGAGGTAAAGTAGATGGGGATCCGCTGTCCCAGAATATTAAGTGTTCCCTCCGCCATATCCTACTCTCTTCCCCAAATTGCTACATGAATGCGAGGCTGATCAACATCTCATATTGATTATTGGGTAGAACCACCTCCAGAGCAGATGCCCCAGCCAAACTAAACCTCAGGGACAATGTGCTGTATGCACCCTCTGACACAGTGCTCTATGCCCCTGTGATCCCATACACTACTTGGTGTTTCACATCAGCCTTCAGTTGAAGCTTCACCACAAGCTTGGTGGATATAATATCAACAGGAGCTTCAGTGTCTATAATTGCTCAAATTTTTATGTACTGAACAAAAATTTCATAATAGCACACCTCAAATAAGAGGAACAATTATTGTTTATTACATGGACATACAAGGTTTTCAGTTATCCAGGAAGGTGATAATACCAGTGCCAACATGAGGATACTCCTGGGCAATTTATTCTACTGGGATTGCCACGGCTACCCCCACTAGGGTTACAACATCTGTTGATGGGCCTGCCGTAGACTGTACCATTATGCTCAAAGATGTGCCAACTGAACAGATTTTGCACATCTCAGCAGAATTCTGAGTCTGCTTTATTAAAGTCTCTCTCAATTGGGGCCAAGATATCTTAGGGGATTTGAAGATATAATAAATCATTGGGTGGGTACCAGGACCAACGTAAAGTGACTCATGGGAATTATCAGGGACAATTATGTTTGAATTCATTGAAGTAGAGCGTCCAGTCTCTAACTACTTGATCTTTTACTTGTCCTTTAAGGCAATGGTTACTGCATGAACATTAAGATTTCCAGACAACTAGCTGCATAATGGCCTCTTTGGCCGCATGAGAAACAAGCATTAGTAAATGGCACTCATCTCGGTATACCACCCACAGGGTTAGTTTGGAAATCAAAGTATGGATTGTAATTCAGATGACGATGAGATGGTTGAGGATAATGGGGATGGAAAAGAGCTACCAGAGCATTAAGTGGATGAAGATTTACTGATGAATTCTACCCAAGTCGTTGGTGCCCATTTTCTGATGGGGATTCAGTAGTTGATGCAGGAGCCTTCCATTCCACATTGGGGGAACTAAATGTGAGATATAAATGGCGTAAATAATTGAAAATTTTTAAAATCTCTGCATTGTCTTGAAGAATTTTTTTTATATCATTATACAATACTCAATGTGGCTTGACAGACGCTGTAATTGCTATGCTCACTTCCCTGTTAGATAAGGTATTAGCACCATTAACACATGAGTCTCCACCGTGAACTGCTCCACAAATTCCACCAAGTACTCATTCTTTTAAAAATTTATTGTTGAAAACTTTGCTTAGCCCTCATCATTTTTGCCATACTCCCAAACAGGCAGATCACTGTCTCCTTCACCTCTTGATATGTTACAGTACTAAACTTAAGATAAAATGTAACCTGGTTGGTGCTCTTTATATCCAGAGCAGATAACAGCAGTTTAGCTTTCTGTTAATAAGAAGACCCTTCTATTGAGAATTTGAACCGCTTAAAGAATCTAAGTATGTTTCCATCACAGATAAATGAGAACAGATTATCAATGCAAACCCCCTCCTTCTCAAGCACTATTAATCCATCTATGCTCAGTGCAGTATAAGCCGCTCTGTAGTGTCATCTAAGCGGTTGGCAATTGGCTGGCTTGGTAACCCACCAGGTGTAGTTAGTGAAATGCCTTGTTGAGCTGATAGTTATCCCCTTTTCCTTCTAAAAAAACAATTTTTGAGTCTGGAGTAATGTATTCAGGGCAAGTTTCAGTTCAGAGTATTGAGACAACTCAACAAACTGGGGTAGTGCCCCATCTAGGGGAACGGGTTGCACCATGGTTTTATATATAAAAATATTTTAATAGTTGATAAATGATATCCCTGTTGTGAGCACCACTGTTAACTTTTGGCAGATCTGGGTGATTCTTCCGAGCTGGTTGCACAGGCTGACACCCACTGAGCAACAGACAAGTGATATTATGATTGCTAGTCCCTAA
>JAKSZP010012493.1:0-43636 GCA_022478985.1 Massospora cicadina
GAGTCCTAGTTGCCAGGAGACCTCCTGATGGTGTAACCCAACTAGCTGAAGTAGGTGATGGATAGCAGGGTGGACAAAGTTACGAAGGTAGCGATAAAGACCCAGGGCAAATTCCCCTGCTGATAATACAGCTGAGGTGTAAAGGGTCCCACATTGTAGAAGGTACAGAAGAGGCATGGGAGTGGCTGGAGTGGGCGCCCATGGAGTAGATGCCATTTATTAGTTGTTGGACAACATCATTGAGGTTTTTGTACTGGATTTGGTATTGGCTCCCATCAAGGGAGGGCAGCGAGAGTTGGAAGGCGGCCCAAAATTTTAGCCTCTCTGGATGTGAGGGCAGCGTTGCATAATGTGAGGTACTAACCCATCGAATAACGCTTCTTGACTGACCAGTCATTTGGTCTTCAGGGCTGCTAGTATTTTCCTTTTTTTGTAAAATTTGTTTTCACTTAAGACAGCTCGGAGCCCCCTGTAGTGAGCACCACTTTTGTTGGCGCTACAGTTCTCTGGACTGGCGCTGAGGTTCATAGATGGCTCAAAGCTGGAAAATTTGGAAAGAGCACTGAGAAGAAAATGGAAAAATGGGTTAGAATACCGAATAATTTATTAAGTCAAAAGGTTTCAATATTTATAGGGTACATTAGGACTTGGTGACTTCAGGATCGTTGGGGCCTCATCCATTCAGGATCTTTACTGATTTTCCAGAATGGCCTCCTCATGGGCATCCTCAATGGATTGTGTCGTTCGCCTGACCAAATGGGTGGAAACGCCACCCCACATGACTCAGGAATAGGGGAAGAGGATCCTGAAATTAGTTTAGCTCAGTTAGGTTTGACAACTGATCTAGCATGGCCTGATTTGGAAGGGGGAAATTTGATTTGATTGTTATCTTGAGTTCCAACAATGAGAGTAGAGACATTAAGATGAACTAGCTTTGTTACAATGGAGAATGGTTTTTATCAGTTTTTGGGTGAACGGGGTTTTGAAACCCTTTTGGTTTTACACTTTCCAGCTTGGGTTAACCATTTTTACAATCAATCACCTGAGTTTGGTCAATTACCCAATATAGAGTTTTGCTAATGGAAGCATGTGCTTATTGGCGCACCTCAGTTTAGACCTGCTTCCCTCAATTGATTGTTTGCCTAAATTCCCTTAAATTTCTTATGTCAAGACCAATCTCCCCAGTTGGTTTACTTCTTCCCTCAATAAAACCTTCTTTAGGTACACCGTTTCTGTATTTATGTTATCTTGGCAGCTCCTGTGCATGAACCTTTTCACCGAGGTCTCATGCTATGTTAATTTTTTAAATTTATCTACAATTAAACTATCTGCTCATGCACCATTGGGCCGCCCAGATTCCCTTCAACCTAAGACGCTTATACCATCTTATCACTTGCACCGCGTTGCTTATATTTGGTTACTTACTCTAATGATAACACTGCTGCCTTATGTTGTTATTGCTTAAGCACTTTCTGCTGGGCTCTAATAACTTTAATACTTGAGACTAGTTCCTAAGCGTTGGTCTTTTGCGTTATGCACTACCACGCTGGGAACAGGAGAGTTACAGTCACTCTCCTTTTTAAAGATCTACGCATCTATGGAACCACTTTTATAATCTATTATTGCTCAACTTTTCAAGATGAATTCTTTGAAAAAGCATTAAGAAATCGTGGAGCTTGCATTTGCTGTAGGCTGAGCATTCATAACATAGCCAATATCTCTTTGTTAACACAACTACCTCAAAATATGTCAATAAATTAAAGCTTTTCTTGTGAGCCAGAGACTTTAAAATGCGCTGTATCCCCTAGATTGACCAGACAATGAGGCAATGCATACCTCATGCCTCCTTAACAAGGATGTTAAAGCTTTTCTACCTTCTGAACCATACTACTGATGCTTAAAAACCCATTATGTCTGCTCTCTTTCATGTCATTAAACTCATGCTGGATGGAGATCATCTTAGCTCCACTTACCCATATGATATAGCTTAGGCTAAACTGTCAAAATACATATTAGGACTATTCTATTTTTATCTAGCACCTAAAAATAAACCGCATGAACGCCCCTCTCTTGAGTTGAAACCCACTAGTACTAAAACTCATGTTAGTTAAAGATACTATAAAATATAAATATATGCTTTTTGGTTATTAATACATATATGGTAGAATAGTTATATCTCACTTTACATAATCAGTTCTAGCACTTCAGTTTTTAAACTGCTCACAAAGGTCACGACACAGTAAACCATTATATGCTAAAAACCACTATGACTTAAGTAAAAGCATAGGTTGTAAGTTGCGTTAAATGTGATGTATGTCATATAAAAACAAAAGTAAGTTGAGTACGTATAAATGCTAATCTAACTTAATACTAAATAAGGATAAAAAGGCATTGAAATTCTGTTTAACTAATAGTATTAGTAATCACAAAAATTAAGTGAATTATAGCCTAATACTTTAGCAAAAAGGTGCCCTATGATCAAGAAAGATATACATCTTATGATTACTTAATTTGGAGTAAAAAATATAATTCACCCTGCAGTACAATTGTAGCCATTTTTTTAAAAAATAATTGTAACTAAAAAACGCTGCACTTATACTTTATACATTATACAAAAACTAGCATCTTGATATCATACGTCTTTAAAGTCATAATATCTATGTGTTTTAAGGAGATATAGAGTAATTAATTTATTTTATTTAGAGCTATATAAGTTAGATTAAAGAATTACTGGTGATATTAATTTAAAATATAAGAATTATGATAATGAGCCATGAAATCGTGATTAGTATAAAATATATATTAGATTAATATGGACGCATGATGGCTTCACAAAAATATATATAAAACATGGAGGAATTATAGTATCACTATATAAATATGAGTTTGTACTATGAACCTTGTGAAATATAAGCTATTGTTGTGATCTAGGAACACTAAAGATAGCAAACTGTGTTAATGTACAATTTGTTACCAAAAAGAATGTACTTGGTATGTTTAACCGACATAATTAAGTAGTTTGACATCTATAGAAGCTTATATATCTTTGTATAAAATCAAGCTATTTTATTAAAATTATATTTTAATTTTAATTTATTGTGGGGAAGGCTGACCATGGGATGGAAACTTACGAATATGACTCAGAAGAGACAAAACTTAGTACCAGGGGAGGCACCCCAGAGAAGCGATGCTATCTCTTGTTGCCAGCGGGAACGCCACTATGGGGAGGGGAGGAAACGTGTGAAGGGGCCATAGCCACAATTGAGCACGTGTGGAGGAATGTGTCTGATTTGATGAACCAGACTGGGAACCAGTAAGAGACCAGCTGTTGGCGACGCGGTGGGAGGTATCCAAACATCCACGCTTGAAAGTGGTCCACAAATGGGACCAGAATCTGTGGACCGCTTCTGGGAGGGTGGGGGTGGAGCCTGCGATGGCATCTAAGACAATCGTGTGGATGGTCCACATGGCGATTGCAACCACCAAAGCACGAATGGAGGGCAGAAGGGGGGAGGCCATTGATAGAGTGAACATATCTCTTGACAGACTGAAGGGATGCGTTTGATCCTGGCCCAGAAGACGTTGAACTTCGCGCTATATCACTTTAGAGGTAGGGCACTTCTTCAGGCGGTGAAACAGCGTTCCATACTGGCCACACACGACACAGATGAGTGTAAAGAATTAGAGCGCTCAGCTGTACGATACACCCACCTCAGGCAGCGCCACACATGGGAGTGGACTTGAGGTTGCAACAAAGGATGGTGTACATATTTCCAGATATTTTTTTGGGTCTCAATGGAGTAAGGGATGTCCATCATGTCCAGGTAGTCCACCCTGGATAGGACATGGGGTCAAATAGGGATCACGCCATTGTGGATGGGTAGCCCCTATACCTCTTGTGTGAACTGAGGAGAGGGGCGGCCTCTTTGGGTTGTATGTCTGCTAATATGAATTCTCCACTCAGCGCTCCGCATGGAGAGGAGGATTCGTTTGTAGTGGGTTTTAGTCCCGTGAGGACCTTTGGCCAATGTATGTGAAGCGAGGTATTTCATCAGGGAGTGGGGGCTCGATGGATTGTTGAGGCCCAAGGCGCGGGAGAAGTTGGAGTGGGCTGCGCGGGACCAGTGTTGGGAGGAGTGTAGGGGTGGTGATGGCCGCAATCCAGGTACCCAGGATCTTGGCGGCATGGGCTTTGAAGTCAAGCAGGCCCATGCCACTATGATGTTGGGGGCCAAACATGACCTCTAGCTGCACTGGTGGAAGGCGGCCCGACCAAAGCCATCCTTGCTGCAAGGCGTACAAGGATTTGTAGAAGCTTGGGTAGAAGGGGATGGCGTGGGCTTCAAACCAGACTTTGGAGAGGAGCTTGGAGTTGGCTAAAACAATCCTGTCAGTAAGGGAAGTAGGGTGGGCTCTGAGAGAGGCAATTTGCTTCATCACGTTATCCAGAATACGGCACTCCATTACTGCTGACGCGTATCCGCCTGCCTCCATCCACATGCCCGGATGGCGTACTGGTCCTATGGTAGGACGTGGCATGAAGGGGAGCACCAGTGGTGCGGTGTGTGTTGAATTAGTAGGGCGAGGACGTGGGCGAGCAGATGGTCCAGGTTGGGAACTAATTGCTGGGGTCCAGCAGTTCTGAAACTGACCAAGGAGGATGATTTTGGTTTTGGAAGCGTTCAGTGCCACGTTGCTTACCCGGGAATACTCTTGGATGAGAGCTTCAAGCGTGCGTGCATCTTGATTATTAGACACCCCCACCACACAATCATCTTCGAACGCCATTATCTTGACTGGGGCTTGGCCTGGAAAATGGACCCCAGTGAGTTAAGCATTCACATTTCGCAGTAGTGGGTCAAGGATGAAAGTGTATAAGAGTGGGCTGAGGGGGTCCCCTTGTCGCAAGCCTCTTTGAGGGCGGACTACTTCCGTTAGGAAGCCAGGGCCACGCACTGCCATTGTTGCAGATTCTGTGAGCAGCATCACCCAGTTGATGAAGCGAGGGGGTAAGCAGAATTGATGGAGGCAGGCCCTGAGGTATTCCCAGTTTTACTCTATCATAGGCCTTTTGTTGGTCCAAGAATACAAGTGCCCCAGAGGCTGTGGACTGACATACATTAGCCACAGAGTGCACGTTATCCCAAATCGACCTTCTGGGGATGAAACTGAGTTGTTCTGGGGAGATGGTGGCAGATGCTACAGTCCCTAAACGGTTAGCCATAATTTTTGTTAAAATTTTGGTGTCTGTGTTTGTTAGAGAAATGCGGCACCAGTTGGCTAAGTCTAGCTTATCCCCCTTTATTGAAGAGTGTGACAGTGAAGGCTCATGTCCTCCTGGTAGGAGGCACGTTTCCATCAGGCTTTGGTTAAGTGAGGCGAGCAGCAATGGGGATATATATTTGAAATATATTTTGTAGAACTCATATGGAATGCTATCTGGGCCTGGGCATTTTTGGTTTGGTGCACCACGATTGGCTGTCCATAATTCATTTGGAGTAGTTAGATTCTTTACTTCTGGGTATCAGAAAATGGAGTGGATGTGGGCTCGGTCAAGAAATTCTGCCACTTCAGCTGGCTGAATTGGGTCAAACGGTACAACTTGGAGTAATACTGTTGCGTTTTGATTGCCACTTTGGCCGGTGTATCCACAATGAAATTATCTGATCTTCGCACCTGTGTGCAGGCCACGCTCTGGTGTGGTGCAAAATTTTTTAAAGAAATGTGCAGTGCACTTGTCACAATTTATGATGCGTGTGGCCCTGTACTGAACACAAACCCAATGTTTGTGTTGTCTTTCAAGTGCGTTGAGGTGGGCAGCTGCCTCCGCCCACTTCCATCCCCATGCAGAGCTGTATCCTGTAACTGGGATGTTGGACTCCAAGTGTGCCAATTCTGCCAGAGCGCGTGAGATAACTGCTAGTGTGGATTGTGAGCGTCTGGAGGAGAGATGGCGAGAGTGGCGGATGGTGTCATTTTTGAAAGTTGCCCATGTGGAAATGGGATCCGCGCAAAATGGTGCAACAAACTTTTTTGCCAAAGTTGCCTCTTCCACCCACGTGGAAAATTTTGGCGATGCAAGCTCGGGGGGCGGATTTTGTATCAATGTGGGGCCTTAGCAGCCGTGACAGGTAGGTGGTAGTTTAGTGAGACCAGTCGATGGTCAGAGAATTCCAATTTTGTTTTCTTGAAGTGGGAGATGTGGGGTTGGAATTTCGCCAGCATTAGAATAATGTTGATGCGGGTCATGGACCTTAAATGGCCGTTGTGGACGTGGGGCCATGTCATGTTTTTGAGCAGCGGGGCATGCCGCGGCAGCGCATCCATTAACCCAAGGGTGGCCTTTAGAACGCGTAGCTCTACGTGACCCTGGGGGGCATGGGGTGAGGAAGGCCACCGGTCCATTGGTGTGTTTAGCCAACAGTTCATGTTGCCGACTATGAAGGAGTCTGGGGGTAGCAGGAGGGATTTAACTGATGAGAAAAATTCCTGACACTCGTGTGCACCGTTTGGGGCATAGATGTTGACAATTGCATGCTCTACGTCAGCCCACGAGAAGGTGACAACAAGCACTTGGTCATTTAGGAATGTTTCTGAAGATAAAAATTTGAAAAAATTATTTTTCTGAATTAGCACCCCACAGTGCATTGACCAAAAGGATAGGGATGGGAGGAGCATTATTTTCCAAGCTTCCTCAGAACCTCATGGACAGTGGGACTCCTGGATGGCCAGGATATCCACAAGTAAATTGTGGTGTAAAAAACTCAGTTTCCTAGCCCGGGATGGGGAGGCCTTGAGTCTGGCAATATTCAACATCCCTATGGTGAAGGTTTCCCCCATCGCACCTTAGGTGTGAGGGGTGGGCACCCAGGACCACCATCCTCTTCTAGCTCCCTGCGGGCCTTCACAGCAGCGCGGGTGTTAGCAGCAACGCTATCAGAGTTTTTGTTGATTTTTGTGGAAAGAGTTACATTGGCTTTAGCCTTCGCTTTTTGTTTTCCCAACGTTGGACGAATTTTTTGCGGTGCGGGTGAGTTTGGTGCACCATTGAGCAGGTCAAAAAAAATTTTCAGTTGGGATGGGTCCCAAGTCAGTTTTTAACTGAAGCTTGGGTGCAACGATTGGGTGAGATTAAATCTCCCATCGGATCCTCAGATTGAGTGGCCCGCTCAGCATAGGCTTCCCAATCTGATTGGTTATGGATTCCTGAGTTGCTTCCACCGCGAAGGTCTCCATGTCCTCCTGGCGTTGTGAATATGGGATAGCGGTGGTGGCTTTGGCCGTTTCTTTGGCCGCGGCCCTATGGGCCTGCTTGGCCTTCTTCTGCTCTTGTGGGGAGATAGGCTTTACCAGTAGGTAGCAGCCTTGTGCTCCCCACGGGAAGGCCTCCTTGGTGCTTATGGTTGGTTTGTAGTGCGCCTCTCCGCTGGCCATGGCCACTGAGGGGTGCTCTTGGAATGTGACGCCCTCCTTGATGGGGCATGCGTGTGCCTTATGGCTGAACGCGTCACAGTGGGTGCAAATGGGGGGCGCGCTGTCCACGGTCACCTGGAATAGGTGAGTGGTATGCCCTGAGATATCAATAAAATTAAAGTGCGGGATCTGGGTTAGGTCCTTCACAATCTCCTCAGTTGGGGTCAGCACTGCGATGGCTTTGCCAGTGCACAGGTGTGGCATCAGCGTGAAGCGTTGCATTTCAAAAGATTGTATTTCGATGTATACGGTGAGACCATCTTTCAGGTGTTGTTCCAAATTGACACATTACCATAGTAGGCAAGAAGTCGAACATGAGGAAAATTTGGTTCAATTTTGTCCATCTGGTTCGTTTAGTTTCGATGACCTGTTGCCCTTCAGGGAGGTTGACCACTACGCGCACCGCTGCAGCCTTGTCTGCTGCCATTTTGCTTTCAAAACCTAGGTCCAGCCAACCGTGTGACATGGAGTGAGGTTCAACGTACACCGCGGTCAGGAAAATTGTGTGTACATCTTCACAAAATTTTTCCCATAAGGCCATTTTTTTGATGTCCAGAAACATGCGGACTCTGAATTTCACCGATGAAAGTGGCTGGGAGTGTGGCGTGTTGATGTACTGGTTGCATCGTGCTTGCCATGCGAGTATCTCTGGGGAATAGTGACTGCCAGTTTCTTAGTATTTTTGTCAATTCGCTGGATTCTCTGGGGCGTTTTCGAATGTTGGAGGCCGCGGGCCTTCCACCTGCTCCTCTTACCTTGCTTGCCCAACTGCTCCCTGACATGGGCGCAGACTAATCTCCTCTGTGAAATTATCAAACTAGATTCAGTCTTAAATTGAATAGGTTGCAATAGTGATTGCAACGAGAAAGAAAAGTTTTATTAAGATTATATTTTGTTTAGGGTTAATTTAGGACAAGTATATAATATTGCTTATATTTTTTTCAGCACTAGTGGTGCTCAACTCAAAAGGGGGAGCCACCACGCATCTTTATTTGCAAATGGGCCAAACAAAGAAATTATTAGAAATAAAAAATTCCTAATATGGCACCTCAGCTAATAGCCTATAAAGCCATATCAGAAGGTGAGGAAGCTTTGAGAAACTTTTGTCTGGCGCCCGCTTTAGCTTGCAGACCGTGGTGGACAGCATTGTGGTGAGAGCATTTGCGACATGTGGAATAAGGAGGTATATTTTTATTTAACCAAGGTAAGCTGACCAGGGGACAGACATTACCGAATATATGTGAAACTAAGAATAACTAAGAAATATAAGAATTGGGCACCCTAGGGTACACAAGTTACCCCTGTTGCCAGCGGGACTGCCAGGTATGGGGGTTTTGTGCACTACTCTGAGGGGGTTTCCCCTGCTATGGAGCAGGTGTGAAGGAAAGGGTCTGTGTGGAGGAACCAGAGTGGGAACCATGATTCTATGAGCGCTTTTTGTCTTGGTCTCATATATCCATAGAGCCAGGCTTGGAAGTGCTCTAGTAAGTGAACATGGAATCTTTCAATAATCCCATGAATGGTTGGGACCATGCCCTTGAACGCATCTAATGCAATTGTGTGTATTGTCCACATTGCAATGGGTATTATTAGGGAGCGGAGGGTAGATGGGATTAGTGACTCAATCTAGAGCGCGAAGATTTTCTTTGATATCGAGAATTCCTGTTTGTTTTGAATCTTGAGCAGGCGTGCGACTTCCTGCCATATAGCTTTGGTTGGGGGGCATGTTTCTAGGCGGTGATGTAGGGATCCCTCCCCTCCACATACTGCACAAGTTTTGTGGAGGGAGTTGGAGCAGTCCGCCATCCTATAGGTCCTTCTCAAACAGCGCCAGGCGTTTGCTCTTATCCTTGGCTGTAGGAGTGGATGGTGAGTCATTTTACACATTGCCTTCTGTGTGGTTAAACCATAGGGAATGTCCAGCATATCTAGGTATTCTATCCTAGCTATGCTTGGGGTTGTTGCGATCATATCCCTCTGGGGGTGGTTTTCTGGGTTTCTTAATTTGAATTGGGGGCTGGGTCATCCCCTTCCCTGTATAGTACCCATGTTCTCTATGGTCCATCCCATATGGTGGATAGTTCGGAGGATATGTTTGAAATGAGGGGAGGTTCCATGTGGACCTGTTGCAGTAGGGTGCTTGGCAAGGTATGAAAGTAGTCTGGGTGGACTATGTGGGTTGGTTAATTTGAGCGCCTGTGCAAAGTTAGTCCTTGCTGCTCTGGACCAATGTTGTTGCGGGAGGTCTGGAGCAAGAATTTCCTTTATCCAGGTACCTATGATGTGATTGGCATGGCTCTCAAAATCTATTAGTCCCATGCCTCCGCTTGAGCGTGGGCCAAATAGTGTTTCCATCCATATAAAAGGGTGAGAGCCAGGCCACAGCCAGCCCTAAATAAGCGCGCGAATTGAGGTTATAAAAGTAGGTGAGAAGGCTATTGCATGGGCCTGGTACCACAGTATTGGGAGGATGAGCGAGTTAGCAACTGTAACTCGTCCTGTTAGTCCTGGGGTTCTTCCCTTGAGGGAGGCGACGCGTTTGGATACCCGTTGTAACAGTTTACTTTCCATTGTCTCATTAGCATATCCCCCTGATTCTAGCCAGATTCCAAGGTGTCAGACAGGAGTGGTGGTGGGAGGTGTTGCAAAGGGTAATATAATTGGGTTTTTTCTTCGAGTGTTGGTGTGAGGTTCTGATGTTGTGGCCCAATTGTTTGTGTATTTGCCTAAGAGGATGATTTCTGTCTTCCTTTTGTTGAGTGATGCATTGCTCACCTTAGAGTATTCCTCTAGAGTGTTTTCCAGCTGTCAGGCATCTTCATTGTTTGCTATACCTGCTACGCAGTCATCTGCAAAGGCCAGTATCTTGACTGTTGGTTGTCCTTGTGCGGTTATCCCCATGAGACGTGAGTCAGTTACTCGGAGGAGTGGGTCAAAGCTGAAATTGTATAGCAGTGGGCTGAGGGGATCCCCTTGTTTGAGCCCTCTATTTGGTTTGATTTGTTTGTTAGGAATCCAGGGCCGCATACAGCCATGGTTGCAGATTCTGTTAGGAGCATCTCCCATTTTATGAATCTTGGTGGGAGTTTGAAGGCATGTAGACATTCTTTTCGATATGGCCAGCTAACACGGTCATACGCCTTTTCCTGATCCAAGAAGACCAGGGCACCAGTTGCTTTGGATTGGCAAATGTTTGCAACAGGGTGTATGTTGTTCCAGATTGAACGCCCTGGCATAAACCCAAACTGGTTGGGTGATAGGACGTCAGATGCAATTGCGCCTAATCTAGCTGCTAGAATTTTTGTTAGAATTTTTGTGTCAGTGTTGGAGAGTGCAATTGGGCGCCAGTTGGTCAGATCCAACTTGTCACCTTTTTTATACAAGGGTATAATGTAAGATTCATGGCCTCCTGGTAATAGGCGGGTTTCCAACAAACTCTAGTTCATTGACGCCAATAGGAGGGGGGCGATTTGTTGAATATTTTTTGTAAAATTCGTAGGGTATCCCATCAGGCCCTGGGCATTTCCTATGTGGTGCACCGCGAATTGTTTCCCAAAGCTCCTCCCGTGTGATAAGGGATAGTATATTGTAATTCGGTGGTGTACTTTGTATCATGGCAGTTTGAATAAATTCTTTAATTTTTGTGGATCTGTTGGCATATCGCGATATAATTCAGTGTTATAGCGGTGTACTTCCGCCTTGACCTCCTCCGGGTCAGTTGCCACAGTGCCGTTGGTCTTGCGGACCTGTGTGCATGTGGGCTGGTTTCTGCAGGAGTGGAATTGGCGGAAAAAGTATGTTGAACAGGTTTCGCCTTCCTTTATGAACTTACCTTTGTTCAATGCTTTGATTCTGTGTTGGTGTTCAATGATGAGATTGTTAAGTCAGGCTGAAATTTCTGCCCATTTGCATCCCCAATTAGGGCTATAGCCAGATCTCAGAGTATTTATTTCCAGGTGGTCTAATTCTGCCAAGGTACGCTTGATTGTGGCTGTGTCCGCGGTGTACTTGCGTGATGCAATATGTCAGGTTTTGTTGATTAAAATCTTTCTTGAAATTTTCCCATGTTCTGATGGGATCCAAAGTAAATGGGGCTGTAATTATGGGTTTGTAACCTTGTGCTCAACCCAGTCAGATATCTCAGGCAATCTTATATTTTCTGGGTGAAGCTTTCTCCAAGGCGACACCTGTGTGTGGAATTGGGTTGGTGCTAACTGCACCGTAACTAATTGGTGATCAGAAAAATTGATTTTTTTTGTTGTAAATTTAGAGATTCTTGAGTGGTGGGATTGTGGGATGAGGATG
This sequence comes from Massospora cicadina, assembly GCA_022478985.1. Classification (NCBI taxonomy): domain Eukaryota; kingdom Fungi; phylum Entomophthoromycota; class Entomophthoromycetes; order Entomophthorales; family Entomophthoraceae; genus Massospora; species Massospora cicadina. The sequence goes on from JAKSZP010012493.1 coordinate 11,779, forward strand.
TGGTCAATACGACTCATTGATATGAGCAGTCCCTCACGTATGTTGGGTCTTGTCATATGGGGAAGGATTGGTAAATTGGGAGGAAGAGCATCCTGTAAGCCAAGAGATGCCTTCATTGTGCGATATTCAATGTGTCCAGGTGGGTATCCCCTGGGATTAGGCCATAGATCTGTATTGGGGTTATCCCAGCAGTTGAAATCGCCTAACATGATGATATCTGGTGGGAGGGTGAGGGTAGAAATTATTTAAAAGTTTTTTTTCTTTCAGTTGCAGTGCACAGTGCGTAGATACAAGCTAATGAAATTATTTCATCTTGGAATGTGATTGTTGCTACCAGGACTCGACTGTGCAAGTGTGATGATGAATTTGTAATTTTAAATTTTTTGTTGTTTTGGACTATCACCCCACAGTGAGACGTCCATACTGATTGTGATGGTGTGACCCTGGTTGACCAGGATTCTTCTTCCCCCTGTAGGCAGTGGGTTTCTTGGATGGCCAAGATGTCTACAAGAGGTTTTCGCAGGAATGCCAGCTTTTTGGCTTGGGACGTATGAGCCCTAACTCCCGCAATGTTTAACATCCCTATTGACACTGAGGTGCCCGTGGCGCCTCAGGAGCAGTTGGGAGGACCTCTCTGGCCCTATCCCACCGCAGCTCATTTTGGCCATGCTCCGCGTCTGTACTCCAACTCTTTCACTGCCATTGTTGGTTCCCTAGATCTGACCCAATGATTCAAGGGAATTGCGGTTTTTTACATTTGCATCAACTTTTCCTGCACAGGTCTCATGTTGATTTGATGTGGGTTGTTGATTGGATTTTAAATTTTTGAGGTTCAACTTTGTTGCATTGTGCACCGCATTTTCACCCAAGTTGAGGTTGCATTGTTCTTCAGTATGTGCATGACTGATGACGCTTTGTGGCTCAGTCTGGTTACTGTGAAAATTTTCAACCTGGGCATATTGTTCTGATTGGTTGGTTCAGTGAATATCTGAAATATCCTCCTGAATTTGTTCTTGGTTAATGGCGGATTCCGCGCGTGCCGCCGCTTCAGCCACTGCTCTCTTGCGGGCTTTTTGTGCTGCTTTACGCTGTTTACTTGTAACTGGGTCCACGATGGAGTATAGTCCATCTTCACCCCAGCGGAATGGGTGGTGGCCATCAGTCATTTTGGCGAAGTTTTCATTATCTTCGTCCATAGCTTCTTCACAAAAATCATTTTCCATTAAGCCCTCTTTACAGGGCATGCATGTTCCTTGTGGCCCAGTGAGCCACAGTGGTTGCAAATGGGTATTGCGCTCTCCAGTTTAACTCAGAATGCAGCTGACTGGCCCCCATCTGCAAAGTGAAATTCTGCTGTGCGGGGAATTCTGGATAAATCCTCTTCCACTTCTGGGAAGGGGTTTATTACAACAATAGCTTTTCCCGTCCACAGGTCGGGCATTAAGCGAAATCGCTGTAATTCAAGTTGTTGGATTTCTCCGTAGGCCACAAGACCTTTGCGGAGCTCCTCCTTGATTACTTATGAAGAAGGTTGGTGGGGAGTGAGTCAAAGGAGATGAACAAAGTTTTTGCTTTGTTCCATCTGGTGCGCATGGTGTGCACAATTTTTTTGCCCTCAGGGAGGGCAATTTCCACGCAGATTTTTGCTACTGCATCAGCTTCATTGGCTGTTTTTTAACCAATATTGATCCAGCCACAGCCCATGTTGCTGGTGGATACGTACACCATGTGAGGGAAAAGTGAGGGCTGTGCCTCACATGTCTTCTCCCACAGGGTTGGTGACTCATCCCCAAGGAAGAGTCTGATCCCTTTTCCCACCTTTGACAAAGGTTGGTTGAATTGAATATACATGTATTGCGAATGCTTTACAGTAAATACCATAAACCCAGATGGTGTCTGAGTTTGCGATTTTTTATGGCTTGGTTCCTGGTCCCCCTCCAGGGTGTTTCTTGCCCTTAGTTGCACCATTAAGCGCACCGCTTGCCGCGATGCTCGCCCATGTTGTATTATTTTTGCTATTAAAGTCGCCCATCTTTCCTCTGTGTGATTATCCAAATTTGCTGTTCAAATTGAATTGTAGTAACTAAAGTGATTGTTATGAGAAAGAAAAGCACTGGAAATAAGGAGGTATAGTTGTAGGTATAATATTGTTTATAACTAACTGACTTTCAGTAATTATATCCTGGTTTTTATATAGCTTAGTAGCATTTGGAAACTTACTTTTATTATATTTTTTATAAATAGCTGGTTTTCTATTTTATAAAAGGCTTTAAATTATTCTAAAATTAATAGACATTGATAAAATTAACTTATAAAAATGGAAAATCTATTACTACAAGAAACTAGTTATTATCAGAGATAGAGTACAATCCTAATTATAAATTAGATAATATAGGTTAGTACAACATTGTACTATAAAGTCTAAAATTTTCTTTGTAACTAGTTAAGCAGCTTGTCTGAGTTGTTACCTACATATAACTGTGATGTACATATTTTATTACTAAGCATGCTATATAGGTTTTTTTGTTTATTGCATATTTATATGTAAATCTTTATATCTGATCTCTCAAAGTTTTTGATCATAATCCAAGTTTGGTTTATACATATAGAATTAAAAAAGCTTGTAGATTGAAATGTTGATCTATCAGGTATACTGTACATAGTATAAAATGTAGAAAATGGGTCTTTTTGAACTTATTTGCCAATGTCAAGAAAATCCAGCTGGTGAAGAGTTAAGCTAAGTCCTTGGCAAAATAGGTATGTGAAAGACTTGGGATCCCAATTCAGCAATAGCAATTTTCGTCCCACTTTACTGAGGTGCAGGGAGCCACCTTAGCTCATCCTGGTCTCTATTTGACTACAAGGGAACATGGGCATACTCTTGGCAGCATATGAGTCAAAGATAAGATCCAGGTAAGACGCAGTGAGATGGCAATAGCCCATCTTGTTCTCTATTTATCTGTTGGAATCCAAGACAAATTTTACTCTGACATTACAAAATGCTTTCAAAATTAGTTTGAAATGTGGGGGTGCTTGATCAGACTAGTCTCTTATCTCCTGTGGGTTCTTTGATGAGCACACAGATCTTATAAAATTTATAAGGATGTGGCAAAAGTGCCAAGGGGATAAAGGCAGAGCTAACCTTCATACCAAAGATAAAAATAACTAATAAATAATCAAGAATAGCAAGTCATTCTACTTGCAGTAGAGTGCTTATTTAAATGGAACAATAAAGGAGTTAATTCTAACTTGGGATCAGTAGAATTTCAGTTTGGTTTCTAGACCACACTAAAGAGTTAAAAAGCTTTAATTTTTAAAGTATGCAAGACTAGTCAATGATGACATCTTTTAATCTAACTTAGAGCCCCAAAAACCATAAGTTACTATTTCTTCTAGTATATAAGAGATTCAATAATATGAGAAATATCAAATTAAAACCATTAACATAGAGGATCTCCTGATAAATCAACTTAAGCACTTCATGTGAAAATTACCAGTAAGAACATAGCTTTGTCAAATTTATTCTTATGTTTTTAGGAAAAAGTTAATAACCTTATATAAACTTGTTTAATTAACACTATATGTAAAAAATAATTAACTTTGGAGTAAGCAACCGGAGATGACACACCCAAGGGTGGGGTAGGCGAGGAAAATGGGAAATTAAATAAATTTTCTACAATAAAGACATAATCATCAAAAAGTATATCTAACCATAGCAGAGGGGCGGGGTTCATGCGCCTCCTTGGCATCTGAGTGTTTTCAGAACATGTGAGTTTGACAAAAACTATAGATTAGGGGCGTTGATGGGGCGGAGCTTGTATTTAAAGTATGATGGGTTGTATTCAATGAGCATGATGATAAACATCATCCAAAGATTTTGTCAAGTTATGTTCTTCATGGATATGAAAAATGAGAGGAAACAAAAATAGCAAGACTAGAACGTGTTACTTTAGATTTGTGATTAAATTTTCCACCATAGTGATGATATGGACTGCTATAGTTGCCTTGGTGTGGAGTACAATAATTTTGCATTTGGCAACAATGGGGAAATTAAGTTGGAAGGCGGTCAGGGGCATGCCGTTTGCAGTATGGCTGCAGATTTGCAACCACCTTGTGGAGTGGGAAGCATACAGGTGAGGCCACAACCATCATTGCGAGATGATGGGTGCTTTAGCATGGGGCAGCCCACAGCTTTGGTTCATCGTGGCGAGGAGGAGATTTTTTATCATAATATTTGTTTATAAATTGATAAAATCGATTGGTTTAGATAAAATTAGGAATGAGTTTTGAATTGGTCACTTTGTCTAAATATGCTTTTGTTTCGGACTTAAAAACTTGAGGCATCCATGTAAAAGTGACGTTGATCAGGTGAATGGGCATTAATGTTTCAAACAGTTGTTTAGTTGCCATCCCAATTTTTCAGGAGTGGGAAATTGTTGATGGTGAGAGTAAACTTGTTAATATTTACTTGCTGGTGGGGGACCTGATTGTCTGGCTTTCCCACAGTTATGTCCACAGTTATGGGGGAGTTGGGAGAAATTGATCTCACTCATTGAAAATCATTTGTGGCAACAGTGTATTGGTCACTGGAGTGGTGGCCTGGCACAGATGCAGCGGCAGATTGGGATGGGCACTTCACACTAGAGTGGTCCAGATCTATGTAATTTTTACATAATGCCTGCCCGCCTTCATCATAGTGTCAGAAGGGGTGGCGGGTGCTGACTGTTTTGCAGCATGAGTAGAAATCTTGAAAGGAATTTTGTTGTTATATGGCATATTGTCATGAATTTTGAGGCCCTGCTAGACGACTGGCACCATTTGGCACCACAAATTGTAAAATGGAGTCTTAGTCATAGGCGAATAAACCTTCCAGGAGCACCTGACAAAGTACACTGGGGAGGTGAGTAGGTAAGCCTGTTGTTGAACCACAAGGGTTGAGTCCACCACGACCTGAGTATGCGTAGTAGTGATTGGTATACTTTTATAAACTAGCAAACTGTTGTCACTAATGATGCATGAGTTTTGCATGAGAATCAAAATTGAAATTCCCTTAAGGGGCAGAATTTGATGAATCCTGCAGGCATCATTACTTCCTGAGCAAGGTCAATGATTGCCACATCCCCATAGGGGAGAGGGTATTTATATGAAATAAAGGCTGGAATGCATGTTGTTCCCAGGAGCACCAGGGGCTGCAAGGCACCATCTGGGCGCATGCAAGATGGAGGCTAGATCCCAAGGTAGGACAAATTGACTGGTGGGATTAGGAGAGCTAGCAGAGCCAGCCCAGGTACGCTTTAGAGGGGGCTGAAAAACATTAAGGGATGATGCACCACCACCTCATGTTGGGCAGTGGTCATCATACTTGTTGACATTGATTTGGTGATGTGTCACAATGGCAAGAGTTGTCTTGTTTGTTTAATCAAAATTTGGATTTGATCAATAAAGTTGTTGCTAATTTTACATCTGCTACAATAGGAGCTCCACTAGTGTGCCAGGCTAAACAGTATATAGACTGGTGCCCCTGCTGTTTCTCCTTCAAAGGCCATCTTTCACTATAAGTCTGCAGTGCAACTCCCAATCCAGAAGACTAACAGATTCACCTTGGGCCGATTAATCCCCCTGGGGAGGCACAAAGTAAGCCCTACACCCACATGTGTGGATCTTAGTTCTGTCTTCTCATCCCCTCATGGTTAATCCTTGTCAATCCCTCATTGTTTCTACCAACTGGACAAGTCCCTGCGGGGGTTCCTTGCAGATTCAAGTATTGGAGCTGATAGCGCTGAACGCTCCAGGTGTACTCACCCAGCACCTAACCTTGTGGATCTTCAGTCCCACAATCTCCAGCCAAGCAACCTCTATCCACATAAAAAACTAATAAAGGTAGGCAAACAAAAGATATTTATTAATAGGGAGATTCAACTATTTATAATTGGGCGGCTCCATGGCAATCTGCTGCCCACCTACAACATCATTGCATTCATTTCTGGCATCTCATTCATCATCAGCACTCTCGCTGGCAATCAACCCTTCTTAAGTCAACATCACCAATGCTCAGCGTTACGTTGATCCATCCTCAGCATAAGTCACTGGTTTGCTTGTATATAAATTCATATATAAACGTCATAAAATAACCATAGCCTTAATTGCCAACAATTCTAACTGCAGTTGGTGATATGTCCATCTCACGCTTAACTCTTGGATCCCTCAACACTAAAGTCAGTAATCTTGTCATCCTCAGCATAAGTTACTTACTTATACTAAATAATACATTATTGGATCATCTTTGGCATCAGTTTCCAGTAATCTCATGCACCTCTATGTCAAACTTTCAATATCTCATAATCAATAAATATGTCAACATCCTTGGCTCCAGTTGCTGGTGTCAAATTACTAATAATTAGCTAATATAAAATTCAATTATCCTTGGCTCCAGTTTCTGGTAACCAAAATAGAATAATTTGCTATTGGGGATCATCCCCTGATACTTTACAGATTTGGAGGACCATTAAAACAGATCAACCTAACCAAATGAGGGGCAAAAATTGGTAATTTATTACTAATTAATTCAAACTGGGAGACTAATTGGCAAACAAATCAAACAATTAAAACCCCTAATTTTGGTAGCTATGGGAGAAATACAACTGGCTAAATTACAAAAGCCCTACATTGATTCTCACGTCACTTTAAAAGCAACAATCTCCCTAAAATTTTTTAGTTTATTTTCCTATAAAACTCACTATTTCATCACAATCTTCAGATACTCTTAGTTTTGCATGTATACTATCTGTTATGCCCTTCCAACTCTAACCACTGATCCAGAAAAGCATAACGCTGTTTTAAAGTAGCCTAATTTGATACCAAGTGGACCCTCTGTTAGCTAAATACAGTCACCCACTGGGCAATCACTTAGCTCGCAATAAATACACCCCTTATTGCAGTTTTCTATCCTCCACACATGATTTGAACCCACACATTTGGGATTTACTTCATTGACCAACCACTAGGATGGAGCATCCATTTGTCCTGTGCTAAAACAATGCTTTAACTTCACCACGCCTTCTTCAGATTAGGAGCGCCTATATACCCACCCTTTGGAAGCTCATTTGTCTGGGCTACCATATCACCCCTCCCAGGTGGAGCCCACTCCTGCTGCATGGGTGACTCACCACCCATTCTGTTACCGCCACTGACCTCATGCAGGATTTTGAACCCCATCATCATATGCAAGGCCATACTGAATCTCTACCAGAATTTTATTCATCCTGGGTTGACTTGTTCCACCTAGTTTGTATATCTGTCTATAATTTTAATCATTAGAAAGTCCCATAATACCATCTACGCCTTAGTCCATCTCTTATTACCAAGATACCATATCATAAGGCCAGCGACTGCAGAACCCTGAGGAGTTGTTATCCTAACTGCCTCTCCCGCCCTTGAGGTGCCCCTATGAGACCTTTGGTTGCCCCATTTCAGGTATTCAGTTTGCTATGGGGCCTTCTGTAACAATTTGAATTACATTGGAACATCACATTATCCTAATTGGGATAATGCTAAACGCAATGCCTCCTAAGATAGGCTTGCAATTTACATTAAAGTTTTTCCACATTTATACCCTCAGTAGATTGTTCAGATACTTGTCAAACCAATAATACTTCTAAAAATGTGACAGAAAATCGGATAGGGATAAAGGCATTAAAGAAGAAGCCCAGATTGAAGAACAGGAAGGCTTGGCTTTATAAATAGGGCTTCCAAAAAACAAGAAAACATTATAATTGCGGCCATTGTAAGTGCATGGAAAAGTCAGAGTATAGAAAGGGATTAAAAACTGTGCCAGATTCCTTGAACTTAAACCAACAAAATGCTGATCAAAACTGAGTTTGGCCAATAAATAGTTTTTAAATATGATGAAAAGAATGAATGATAAAAAAGTTATTTTTCTTGCATACAGCTAATTAATTAGGCTTACCTAGTCTATGTGGATCTTTAGCTATATATATGATGGGATTAAGTTTTTGTTGGCCTCAATTCTGGCTCCTTAAGCAGTAAACAAAGTTAGATTTTTTTAGAAATAATACTTTCATATTTATTTAGCTGAAATAACATATGATAAATCCTTACATTCAAGAATAAGACACTTAACTCAGCCGCTTTGTTGAGTCCTTGTTCTCTTTGTCTTGGAAGCAAGGAGCGCTGTTGGATAGTGTATAAGTTTGACAGTAGTACAGGGGCAAATAACCCCCATTTATGGTGGTACACAAACAAACCATTTGGTTTTCAGGAGTAATCTTCCTTCTGTGGATAATCACATGGTTGGTCCTTCCTAACACCCTCATTAATTACTGTAAAGAACCTATCTGTTACATTATCCAGAATTAATATACCTTTGGTCTCTTTGGAGAGGGGCCAGTGAAGTTCCCATGCAGCTCATTCTTTCACCTTGGTACCAACCCATAAGATCCCTGCTTATGATCTTTTTTCTGAAATATCTCTGTTGTGTGAGGCTTATCAGGTAGGCAAAGGTTAGCCCTTGTCTCAACCCTTGATCCTGTAGTTACCAAGCTTAAAATCATTTAGACTTCTTTGAAGGCTACATTTTGGAAGGATTCCTGAGGCATAAATAAAATCTTAGTTAAAAGGAAGACTACAAAGGATTAAAGTGGACTATAACTTTTAGCGACCAAGTTTTTAAGATTTATTAAACGGCTAGCCAGGCCATTAAATTACATGGGTTTGTGAGCTACCTGATAAACAAAAAACATCTGAAATCCCTTGAAGAGTGCCTCTAATTGATTGACCGTGAAGCTTGTATAGACAAGGCTTAAGATGCATATTGGTGTAAAGGTCCTGGCTCCAGATATTAAGCTGGATAGGATCATGAACCACTTTAGAACAAAAAAGTTTAAACTCTAGGGCCCTGCCACTCACCCAAAATCTCTGAATTAGGGCATACCCTGGAGGAGAGATTAGTGGCTGCTGCCCCTCCCTGTTTGCCTCATGCCTCTCCAACATCCCCCCCCAAATAAACCCATCCTAGTGTCAAAATTTGCAAATTTTTTATTTAGAAAAATTATGCAAATTTGTGAAGAATTTAGAGAACCCAGAACCCCACACCACAATCCTTATTCCCTGCACCCAACTGGTAGTTCAACCAGAAGCCAATTTGAAAGGGGAAAACTTACCTAGAAATCAAAATTAAAGCTAAAAGTTGAAAAGAAAGGATCAAAAATGGGGGTTCAAACATGACAACCCATTTCAAAATCTATAAGCCAAAACCAGACATTCAGAAATCAAGAAATCGTCTGGAGAATAGCTTGAAAACCTTGTTTGATACTATCAAGCTAAGATCAGGGATGATTTTTTAATTAATTAATCAAAATTGGAGTTCATTTCCCCCTGGTCCAGTTCAGCTTAGCAGCTCCTCTTCCCACCATAAGACCCCGCACCCTGCTAATGTTATGGTGTTGGGTTATTCTTTCCTTTAACTTTCCCATTTAGCCTAAATAGATATCTATTAAAACACATCCTTTTGGCTTATTTAATAAATAAAACAACTTTGAGCAACAATTCCCTGTGTTGGAGCCTTTCCAACACCCTCTCCAACGCGCCCACTCAAGGCTTTCTGAAGCCCAGCGGTGCCTTGTGGACCTTGGCTACCCTTGTGGTCTTGGCGTGCCCATGAAGAGAACCAGGTCTTTTCTTTGCACTCTGGGATCCTTACACTTGGTCGCCTTGCTAATGGCAACCCAAGGAAAAGGAACTACGAAATTTATGTCTTGTTGTTTCACTCACTTGCCCAATCTTCTAAGATCACTACTACTCAGTTACCCGGCTTGTTCTTAACATAAAAAATGCCCTGATTTGCTTGCTTTATTGGCAGCAACGTGGCTGGCTGAGACTTTAGAAGAGGAAATTGAATAAGTTTTGTATATAAAAAAACAATTCAAGCCGGCTAAAAACAAACATAAGTTGATGTATGCCACAGGAAACTAGAGCAACAAAGAAAAGAATTTCATTTGAGGTGAATCAGAACCAATTAATGTTACCAAGAGTTTGGAAAGTGTTAAAATGAAAGCTTTAGAGGTAATCGAAGTGAGCCTGAAAATAACTAAAGTGGACGACACCATGGAGAGCATGCTTAAGAAGATCCTCAATTAAGCTCACCCAAGCTTAAATTGCAAATAAATGAAGAATTTCCCATTACTCTTATTTTTTCCCCTTAAGATAGTATATTGGTAAACGCATGAAGAGGATGTTATAGCATTAATTGAAACTTAAGCTAGCAAAAATTACCTGCAAATGGACTTGGCTCAAAAATGGTATCTGCAACTAAAAGAAGTTGGAATATTATTCCTTTCATATATGAGTAAAAGTGCTATCTTTTGGATAGTATGTGACAAACTCCTGATGAGACATAATAACTAAGTGTTTATAGAGGAATTCTGTTCCTTAAACAACTTGCCTTAACCTTTAATTTTGGAGATGAGAAGCTATCATCATTTCTTGCCGCAGTTTAACTTAGAGTCCCTAAAGTAACTATATCCCCTCCAGAATCTTTCCCACTGCAAAGAAACTTGTGGCAAAATTATCTACCGTGGCAAAAGCTGAGGATTATGATGGGTGAGGGCCCAAAAGTATTGCTTCTCAAGGAATATTGTACAATAAAGAAGAAACTAATTCCAGATCCTAAAAATTGAGACCCTAGGCTATCCTTATCTGATAAGGAGCTGGATTATTATAGTATTGCCAACCATGGATCCCAACCTGATACATGGAAATCTGCATTAGATGGTCACAACCCCTCAGCTGATGAGATCACCCATAAATCTGTAAGAGATTATCAAAACTTTAAAAAATGTCTTGACATCATGGTTAAGGACAAAAGAACAAGGAAAATAAGAGAAGATGGGAATATCCTGGTGTTAAATTAGGGAGCTATGTGCCAGTACACTATAGGAATTATAATACCAAAGCTCCTCGCCATATATTTGGTCCTTTTTGGATTAGTCCCTACCAAGTAAAATGTAATGTGAGTTCCATTGCTTTTATGCTGTCTATGCTTGAAGGATCATGAGCACACCCAACATCTCAAATATCATAACTTAAGTTTCTTAAAAGCATGGTACCATAGATATCCTACCCCTTACAATCTATTCACTCTAAAATACTTGAATGTAAGGGTGAAGAGATTTTAGATAGGAAAATAGTTTAAGGCAAATGAAATATCGCATCAAATATAAAGACTATCCTAAAAAAGAATCCACTTAGAAACAGTTGAGGAGTGTATATGCTGCCCAGCAAAAATCTGGGAGTACTTCAGTCCAAATGGGGGTGATGTAACAGTCTGAACTAAATCAGATGATCACATCATCCTGATTATAATTGTTGCTAATCTGAAATGCTTTTTTTGATAAGCTTGAAACTTAAATAAATAATTAAACCATATTTATACCCTCGTCAGATTGTTCAGATCCATGTACAACCAATCAGTAATTTCTAAATTGTAATTTGAAGTTTGGATAAGGCCAAAGCACCAAGGAAAAAGCCCTGATCAAATTAATGAAAGGCCTAGACTATTGATAGAGCTTCCAAGCTGACAAAAATTGGATTTATTTGCAATCATTGTATAATACATGAAATGGTCAGAGTACAAAAAAGGAACCTAAAAATGTTTTAGATTACTTGAATTCAAACTATCACAATGCTGACTGAAACTGAGTTTGGCTGATAAATAGCCTTCTAAATATGACAAAAAGAATGAAAAAAAGTTTTTATTATTAAATTTTTCTTGCATAAAGCTAATTAATTAGGCTTACCTAGTCTGTGTGTTCTTTTAATTTTACATAAATAATAGAATTGAGGTTGTTGTTAACCTCAGATCTGGTTTCTTAAGCTGTTCATAATAAATAAAATTTTTGTTAAAAACTAAACATTTTTAATTATTTCTCTGCAATACCATGATAATCCTTACATCCAAGAACCAAACACTGAACTCAACCACATTGTTGAGTCCTTGTTCTCCTTGTTTTTGAATAAATAAGCGCTGCTGGAATTGTGTATCATTTTTAAAATTAGTGCAGGGCCAATAACCCCCATTTATGGTGATACACAAACAAACCGTTGGTTTTTTATGAGTGATCTTTCTTCTGTGGACAATTACATGATTAGTAATTCCAAAAATCCTTTTTCAAATACTGGAAAGGAACTGTCCATACACTTAAAAACATTATTGACTTTTGTATTAACCTCAAAATAATGCTAGAACACACTTTTCAGAGTTGTTAAGACCACTGTGCCATTAGCATTTGTATGCTCCATTGGGTGCTAACACGCTCAGAATGGAAGCCTAGTCTTATTTTATTCAGTTATTTGCTTAACACCAAAGTCTTATAAGATTGTATCTTGGCTAACTATAACATGCTTATAATTGCCTTGGTAAGAAGTTACAGGCATTTCAGTTTTATGGAAGAGTTCATATAGATTACCATGACTAAGTACAGACATCCAATATCATTTAAACATATGCTAAAAATTGATATTTAAGATATTAATCGTTTTAAAATTAATGTTAACAGTCTTAATTGTGTCACGTTTTAGTTTTATAGTAATGTTAAAGTAAGGCAAAAGTCATATGAATTTTGGTTTCATTAAGTCTAAAGCTTATAAGCACTCTAAATATATTATTTATTTGTTTCTATAGGTATTTAAATTATAAGTAACTTTATAAATGCCAGAAAATCACTTTTCCAATAATAGGGGCTCCACTAGTGTGCCATGACAACCTGTATGGAGACTGGATGCCCCTTGATGTTTCGCCTTCATGAGCGTACCAACCCCCTAGAAGTCCGCGTCCAGCCCACTAACACAGCAATCAAAGACTTCGCCTTAGCTCCATGGTTCCTCTTGGGAGTGCACCAGTGGTCCTCAGCCCCCTTCCTGGGCGGCCCCACCCCTTTCTCCATATCCCTCATAACAAATCGCCAGCCCCTCTTGGGTGTGCCCTGGCAAGTCTATCCTCCATGCTGGGTGGCTATGGCACTCCTGCGCTAGACCACCTAATGGCTGACGGCCATCAGCAAATTATCATTAGTAACCAGTTGACCAGGTTCCAGTTGGCTCCTCCTAGGGCTGAGATATGAATGCTGGCAGCGTCAGCCACTCCAGGCGCATCACCCTGCACCTACTTTAGGGATCTACAGTCCCACCTCTACCCACTTTAGTGGCTCTTGCTACTTCAAATAAATAGAAAGTGAGCAAAAGAGAGATCTTTATTTGTAGGGAATGATGACTATTTTTACTCTAGGCTACTGCGCCTATGAAAGCCCTTGGCCTCCAAGCCAAAACTTTAAGCAATTGCAGTAAACCATGGCAAAAATTCCCTCCCATTCCACTAGTCTCAATCTCAAATATATGGTTGACTCGTCCTAGGCATTTGTCACTGGTCAGATGTATACAAATTACTATTATTATAGATACTTTGAGCATCCTCGGCATAAAGTCGCCAGTACTCCAAACTGTGATAGCAAAATCATAGTCAGGCAACTAATAACGCTTAAGTCAGTTTTTAACCAGAATATCCCACAATCATCCACGCATGGCAGTCAGAGTCAAACTAGGATTATCAGATGGTTATAACAAATACATCATCTTCCCGCCAGAAAATCACACAATCATCAACAATTTGGAAGTCAGCATCAAACTATGATTATGCCAAATCTCAACAATTAATAATACTATTGGAAATTATTCCCTTATACTTCAAAAGGGCTCAACCCACCCAAATGAAGAGCACCAATTGGAAAATATAACATTAAGATAATATTGAACTAGGCGATCAGCCAGCAATAACGCCTGGCTAACCAACACCCCTAATTTTGATATTATCAGGAAGAATCCATCTGGTTAAATTTCTGACATTTCCCCCACTTGACCAGATGATATTCCTCCAGCAGACCTACCACGTGGGCTAAACATACCCCAGCACCCCCTCAAAGGAGCGCCAGGTCCTAACCAGTGGCTCTTGCCACCTCCTAACCTGTCCTCCAACTACTTGAGCATACCACCAGCGAAGCCCCCTGTAGTGAGCACCACTGTTAGGAATCGCTTTTCCAACAATAGGGCTCCACTAGTGTGCCAGGCCAACCAGTATGGATACTGACTGACCATTGCTGTTTCACCTTCATAGGCGCACTAACCCCCTACAAGTCCATGTCCAACCCACCAACACAGCAGACCAACGACTTCACCTTAGCCCCATGGTCGCTCTTAGGAGTGCATTGGTGGTCCTCAACCCCTTTCTGGGCGGCCTGACCCTTGCTCCTTCTCCCTCACGACCAATCGCCAGCCCCTCTTGGGTGTGCCCTGGCAAGTCTATCCTCCATGCTGGGTGGCTATGGCACTTCTGCGCTAGACCACCCTCATGGCTGACGGCCATCAGCACATCATCATTGGTGGCCAGTTGGCCAGGTTCCATTTGGTTCCTCATAGGGCTGAGGTATGGGAGCTGGCAGCATCAGCCACTCCAGGAGCATCACTCAACGCCTACTTTGGGGATCTTCAGTCTCATCCCTATCCACTTTAGTTGTTTTTGCTATTTCATGTATATAGAAAGTGGGCGAAAGAGAGATCTTTATTTGGAGGGAAGGAAGACTATTTATACTTTAGGCTACTGCGCCTTATGAAAACCCCTCAGCCATCCAAGCCAGAACTTCAACCAATTGCAGTAAACCATGACAAGGATTCCCTCCCACACCGCTTGTCCCAATAACCAAATATTAGGTTGACTCATCCTAGGCATAAGTCACTGGTCAGCTGTATATAAATTACTACTATTTTTGATACTTTGAGAATCCACGGCATAAATTGCCATACTCTGAATCAGGACAGCAAAATAATAGTCAGACAATTGACAATAGATATGTCTAATTCCCACCAGAAAATCCCACAATTGGTCAGGCAGAGAAATTAGCGTCTAACTAGGATCATTAGAAGGTTGTAATGAATACATCAGCTTTCTGTCAGAAATTCCAACTATCATCCACAATTGGGCAGTTGGCTTCAAACTATGATTCTGACAAACCTAAAAGATTAATAATACTATCAGGGATTATTCCCCAATACTTTGCAAGGGCTCAACCTACTCAAATGGGGAAGACTGATAGCAAATATAACATAAAGTTAATATCAAACTGGGCGATTAGCCACAATCACACCCAGCTAACTGAGACCCCTAATGCTGATATTATTGGGATGATACATCTGGCTAATTTTCTTGACAATATTACAGATTATAAGTGATATCAAATTAATTTATCTTACTTGCATATTTATGTCAGGCCTTATCTATATGCACTTGATACAAATAAAAAATTACATTGTAGGTACTATTATCTCAGGAAATATGTAAGTAATAGTCTAAATAAATTAAAAAGTATAACACTTACATAGTTTTAACTATTATATATTTTTATCAAGTTTTATTAGATAAGGATACTATTTCTGTAGTCATCTAAAAACCTATAATATTTAATTATAAAAAAGTAAAATTAAATGTTTAGTACTATAGTAATACAAAAGATGATCTACTTCACTGATCATAAACTTAATTCTATTTTCAGATATTCATAGTATGATTCACTATATATGTTGTTGGTGCACATTATCTTCTAATCAATCTTTAGAACCTATATTGATAAATACATTCAACCAATCATTACTTATAGCTACAATTATGCTAAGAATAAAACATAAAGCCTTTTTAACTTCTCAATACAACTATTGTGGTTATCTATTAAATTAGAGCTATATTTAAGATAAAAAATGTACAAAGCCTTATGATGAATCTTTATTATGAATTTAGGATACTATATAATGATTATAGCCAAAGAAGTGATAAGTACAGATACATTAAAACTTTATTAGTGTTTATAGTAAAGTTAAACTTTATTAAATGAAAAAATTAGGACCAATGGCTCCTGCTATCAAGCTTGACTAGGCATGCACACTTCAGGTCAAAATAGGATCAAACCCTTGGGCCCTGCCTTTTAACTAGATTTCTGACCTAGTGCACAACTTATATAAGATATGGGTGTTGCTTCTCTCCCCACTACCATGTTAAATCCTCAACCTACTGCCAAGTCTAAACTTATTCCAGTATCAGCTTACTGCAAAGTATTATATAAAAAAGACATGACAACACTGTTATTTAAGAGAATTTGGGATTGTTAAATGCAACATTCACAATTTCCTGCACCAAACTGATGGCTTAATTAATAGTCACTATACTTGAAAAATTGACACCTGTGGCAATTCTAGGTGAGGATAAACTACTAAATAAGTCAAAAGTCAAGAAAAAAAGTCAAATTATAAAAAAAGTCATAAATGGGGATCAGTGCTGTAATTAAAATTCAAACCCATCAAAGCAAATTTGGCTAAATAAAACACAAAAAAGGTTAAGGATAGCTCAGGAGTCTAGGCCTATATTATACTATGGAATATTGATCAAAAACGATGATCTCAAAATTATTGAATCAGAAATTGGCGTTTGAAACTGAAAATTATGGTTTTTGAGAATGCACTCCTTTCCATACTATCAAACTTAACCTCAGCTACCTTCCCATCCCTGTGTAAGTATAAGACCCAGCACCTGCAAATGGTAGGGTGCAGGGTTATTTTTATCTCTTTTTTATACAAAACCTTTACCAAAAAGTCAAAGTTTTTAGTACTCTTTATTAAGTTTACTTATTTCTGCAATGGTAAAGTTAAGACTCACTGGAATTTATACACTTGATGATCTATATAAAGAAATATGAAGGGAGGAAACGGCAGATATTTGAGTTCCCAAGAGGGCTCATATCTACAGAAACAAAAACATCATTTCTTAACAGCCAATACTACTTAAACCTAAACCCCTCTCACATCCCCTTTAACTCAACTTCCCCTAATAGGCGACGCTTGGTAGTCTGTGCCTGATATTAAGATTTCTTAGGTACCCTCAATTACAGGTTAGATTTCTCTTGCCACATCGATATCATAACATAATAACACTACCCCTAAATACTTATGACAACGTTGATTAATGCTCTCCTGATTCTGGGCTAGTCAAACATAATGAAAATATTATTGGACTGTTTTACTCACGCTTTACAGGTTAATAGTGGATCACTCTTATTAACATCATAAACCAAAAAATACTTTCTTGAACAGAAAAACTATAAAACCCTTTCCTGGTGCACATGTCTACTTTATAAAACTGGTACTATACCCGGTGATGTATGCCTCCAAATGGATATGAAACTTTTGAAATTACATTAGCAACCCCAAAGAAAGAGGTTGATGAAAGTAATTATATGTTAATAAGACCTGTGAGGCGGATGACATGCGCTTGTTATCAATCAAAAATTATCCACAAACAACCCCACATGACTAACGCATAATTGATGATCAAAAAGGAATTTACTGAGCTGACTTTAAGTTTCATGATGGGTACGTCACTGATGCGCCATAGATAGAAGTAGTAATTCCAGTCAATTTAGCTAAACCAGAACTTTTACCTTACCAAGCTTCCTTGATAAAGCAAATTGAAAGGGAGCGCTGCACAATTTGCTACTATAAAGCTATGTCTGAGGTGTGACCCCTTTCTGACCCTTATAACCCACAGTCAATGCCTTTGTCATATGCGCAGGCTGCTGCTATCCCAACCGTTATAAGCAAATACAAGAAAAGCAGTAAGCTTTTGTTAATCATGGAATTAGGCCCACGAGTTTGCTCTTTCAACAACCTGGATAAACTTGACAGTTCATATCTCTTATTCCCTGTGCAGCTCACAGTTGCCTATTATAATTTTGTAATATTCGCCTTAATAGAAATTTGGGCAGCGGGAATTTTTATTGATCTGAAGGTAATGGAAGCGTGGATCTGAAGTCACACCATGCTCACCTGTTATGGGGGCTTCATACATTTTAATGGCCACTCTTCCTCATTCCAAAAATCTGGTTTATTGGACATAATCATACATTGTGGTCAACTTTTTGGTGGTACCAGAACTCCTATACCCAATAAAGTTGTGGTTTGGTTGATGACGCCATCAATTGTTTAACATTAACCTGAAAAAGAAAGATTCACGCCTTTTCTTTATTCATCAATCAGATGAAATCCCTCTTATTCCAACGTTGGCAGATGAGTATGCTGTGGCTAAAATAATTGTGTACTTTGCACTGACATTTTTCCTGCCCTACCTACTGTTTCATAGATTTTTGAGCCCTTCTAGTCTGGTTTTAATGTGGATGGTGCGAATCATTGCCAAACCACTTGGAGCTTAAACTAAACTTTCAGTTGACTGTTGACCTTATCAAAATCAATTACACTTTGTACTCATATATGTCAAAGGATGATCAGGCTTGAAAATATGGATAGACGACATGATGGCAAAGGAATAGATGATTAAGAAAACCTCCTCATACCATTCCCAGTGGTTTTCGTTCAGAAACTAGATGGCACATTGCAACCCTACATGGGTTATGAGTGCAAAAGATAATGTTATAATCCTTGATTCACACCTGTTACTCCATTAGGCTGTCATAGCTCAAGCAATTTTCTAAGTTAAAGGTCTTTTATAAGATTAACTTGGAAAATGGTATCCATCAGGTGCGGGTGATGTTTGGTCAAGAAAGGCTGACAGCACTTTATATTAGGTATAATATTTACCAGTTGAAAATTGTTCCCTTTGGATTAGTGAGCGCCCTGGTTGTTTTATAGAAAGTAATTGACAATTCTCTTGAAACTTTTGAGGTTTTCTTGTGTGGTCGCTCAAATAGACAATATTCTGATCTACACATTAATGCTAAGCAACATTCCAAAGATTTGGTGGCGGTGGTTTCATTCCTGCATAAAGCAAAATTTATACAAAAAACTTTCCGAGTATAAATTTTATAATATTGGAGTTCAAATCCTTATGGACCTGATACTTAAGAATGGCTACGCTATTGCGCTTTAAAGCTGGGTGCCATTTTCTCATGGCCAACTCTTGTGACTCAGAAACAACTTCACAATTCTCAGGGGTCAAGCACCTTCTTGTAAAATCTCTTAAGATATCTCTTTGCTCTAATCACCTTTAAATACACTCATCAGTAAAATGCACTACTTATATTGGCCCCTGAATGCCAACACGCGTTTGGAAGCATAAAAAAGTTTTTGATAACACCCCTTTTCTCCGACATGATTCAAAACAAGCCCTTTATTGTGGCTTTTAAAGCTGTGACATGGCAGTGGGAGCTGTCCTTTTACAAGAACATGAGGAATTGGGACATCTGGTGGCCTAATTTTCTAGGAAAGTTTAGCGTGATGGAGCGCATTTGGACCATCTAAATAAGTACTGACTACCATTTCCTGGACTTTAATGCACAGGAGGTATCTTTTATAGGGTTCCAAACATATGGCAGTGGTGTGCACAGATCATAAATCTTTTACTTTCTAAGCAAGCCACAGAAGTTGGCTCACAAACAGACTTTAACTCATTAAACTCCTCAGTTTAGAAATTATGAGTGTTAGTAATTGACTGGACCTAATCATCGGATATTTGATAGGGACATAATAATGTTAACATGCTTAATTTATTAAGAATCATACCAGATATCAGTGATTATGGATCAGGAATATCCTAAGCTTATGCAAAGCTTGGGATCTTCAGCCTAGCGATTTCACTTAATAATATTTAACTATGGAAGGATCAAGGGCTTTGTTGGTTAGGTCAGACATAACATTAAGTTTCAACTTAATGACTCAGGCATGTGGGCTTTTTTGGTCTATGTCAAAATTAGTTTTTAATGTCAATCAAGTTTTTGATTGAATAAATTACTAATTAGTGGTACAAATTGCCTTGGTATGTGATACCAATTGCTTGAGAAAGAGAATCATTTCAGCTATTTGCAGACGCATCTGAAATGCAATCCTGGGAATATTATTGGGTTTTACACTGACGCTGAGGCCATGCAAGATGCCTTAAGTTGAAGAATTTGTAGACCCTCAAACGAACATTTTATGTGTTCCTCTGGCAAAGTGCCATCGAAAATGAGACATCATGGGTAAGATGAGGTGAACATTGAACCCTATAAATTATCTCCAAAGATACTAATAAAGAAAAATCAACTTTTACCACTAGTTTATAATTTAACTTATAAGTTTTTTGTGTTTAATACTTTAAGTTGTATTAAGTTGAGTATTTACTTGGGATCAGTAAGATCAGGGCAGTGTTCCATCATCCAAGTAATGACAGGAGAATATGACTCTCAAGTGCAGATACCCAGGAGTTATATCTTAACTATAGTCACCGTCTGGTCTATTGTCTTCATACAATAGATGTTCAAAACTCCACCATAGCGCAGAAGAAAAACCAGCCATCCAAAATAGACCAAGAATTCAACAAGTGGCGCTCATGGCTGGGATCTCAGATGGTGACCACGCAAGCAGGGGAGCAATCCAAATCAATTATTTAGAATCATTACTGGGCTCAATGGGAATACTGAATTGACTGTGTCCCAGATTAATTGGGATGATGTACCATTATTACCTACCCCAACAAACCCATTTCATTTGAAGAGATGGAACGTCTTGAACAGCAGTTGTTAAGAGGGTATCAAATAGGACAAGGGCCCGCGGACAATAGTAGCAATCTTTTTTATTAGAAACAACAGAAAGATGTGTTGTGGATGATATATCTAGCTCATCATCAATTGAGTGTAGCTCAAATCCAAAACAATTCAATTGGGATAGAAAATATTACCCAATACTTAATTAAATTTGTACATCCCACCTCCAGAAATTCTCAGATGACAATTTCCCGCCATCATGCAGCAATTACCAATTTGATAAACTTCTCATGCAACTCCAGCCAGGTGGTCCAAATTTTAAATGAGCGATTGGAAGCCAACTTCGCTGAAGACCCGTTCTAGTCTGGAGGCAAATTATATTTTAGCCACTTGAGCTAATGACTGGGTAGCAGAATTAGCACAAGAGCTAAACAACATATTGTATCCCATCTTTGAAAACTTCTTAGAGGAAAGAGGAGTTATCAAATCTTGGGTTAGCAATATAACTCATACTTCTATTAATGCTTCAGAGTTCAGGAGGCTTAATCACAAAGCCCAAGAGACGCAATTAAACCATAACGGCGAATTTTGTGACCAGTATCGATTACTGAGTGCCCAAATTTTGCAGATAAAGGATGAATACACCGGAAAAATTAACTACTGTCAAACACAATTTGAGGGCCAATGGGCAGAAAATGAAAAAAAATCAAGACTCTATTTATCGTCTTAATCTACAGATCAATAATCTCAATGAGGATTGCTCTTCTATTAATGAGTTAAACAATATTCTGCATGGAGAAGTAAAGCAGTGCATAAAGGCAATTAAGGAAATGGACAAGTGATTTCAACCCTGCAACTACAAACTACTAGTTTGAATGAGGAAATTGCAAAACTAAAGTTAAAAAACTGAAATTATGTCAATTGGGTAATGAAATCAACATTCAAATCTGAGCACTGGGTGACGGGCGTTATCTGTGTGTCATAAACCACTTGACTGGAAACTCTTCCGCATATTATGAGGACGAAACTTCAGAAATAGCTACTGAAATAGGCGCTGGGCCGCGTCAACAAAAGCCTAGCAATATGGTTGCTTTGACCAACCCTAAAACCTCAAACTGGGATACAATGCCTCAGCGCCCTAGTACGCCTGGCTCAAGTCAACAAAGAGTTTTAAAGTGATAACCATGAACGGGAAAGCAATAATTATAAACCAGCAAACCTGCCTGCTTTTGACAAGAACAGAAGTATAACCACATTTGTCAAACGCTTTGAAATAGCCATGTATGGGGCCAGCAACCATAACAAAGCAGCCACTATGATTAACTGCTTGGATCATTGGAGCATTGAGTTTACTATGCCTCACATTAACGAAACCCTATCTATGCTGGAGTCAAAGAGGCTGTGCATTCTGAGTTTGGAGGTCTAGAACAAATGTCAACCAGAAAATCTAAGTTTATGAACATTTGCTTTAAGAAAGATGAAGCAATTGATGAATTTGCAGATTGATTCTATTGCAAAGCTCAAGTTCTCCTGGGTGCAAAGGCTATGGTCAATTTTGAGGGTAAGATTGCACTAGAACATGCAGTAGAACCTTACCCAATTTTATTGAACACTTTATTGCCTGCCTTTGTGCAAAACCTTGAAACTTCTGAATTGGTTGATTATTTGTGCGGATGTTCAAAAATTATGGCCTTCCTAATACTGGATACAGATCAGGACCTGCTGCCTCTGCTGGAAAGCCCTTCAAAACCAATAAGAAGATTGACAATAATCCGCCTTTAAAAAATGAGCAAAACTCAAATACAAGAGCCTCACGACCAATGAATGATATTACTTGCTTTGATTGCAATTATAAAGGTCACTTTGCTTCCTGAAGACATCAGAAAAATGTCAATGTAGTCCTTACTGATACCATGCAGGAGGAGGGACAAGAACAATCACAATAGATGCAGGACGATCTATTGCGCTTAAGACACCAGTCCCACCTGATCAATAAAAAATTCTGGCCACAGGGCCTCAGTTAACAATGAAAGGAATTCTATTTTAGTATCAAATGAAGATTCTTGGAAAGTACATGTGGTAAATTGCTCCCAGAGTAAGGTCGTCATACTTAAAGCCTCTAAAGTAGTCTCTAAACCCTATGGCAACAAATAATTAGGAATATTCCAGATGAAGGGCTGAGTAATGAGGCAGAAACTCCAAGCTTAAAAGGGGTGAATATAGCCATGCCAATCAACACATTCATCAATTAATGTCCTAATATTGGAAATACTCTGAAGCAATCTGTTATAAAATTTGGATGGTATTGCTAAAATTCATCGTTTATTTGCACAGGTCAAACTACTGAGCAACAGACAGATGATATGGAAATTGTCAGTCCTTCAGACACACTTGAAAATATACTTAAAATAGGAGCAATTGCCCCAATCAATTATTTATTTATTTTTAATAAATACAGTGATCTTTAGCTTTCCCATCTCATCTACGCTAAAAACAACCTACCTCTCTCAATCGCCCATTTTGCTTATATATGTCAGCTCCAGGCGATATTATTTCTCATTGCTTGGTTTATTCTATTCCGCTGATTCTCCTCAAATTTGGCTTGTTACTATTAATCCTCTGTTGCCCTATTTGTAGGCTATTTAATTTGTATTTGTCAAATGTCAACATCGTCTTATTGCCTTATTGCCTTATATAGAGGCAATCCAATAAACTCATTACATCTAATAAAGACCCTTTATATCCCAATATCACCTCATCTTGAGGCACTTGAATAATCACAAATGATACTATGTTCAGCAGATCCTGCATGGCTATCCCACGATTATTGTCCAATCATATCAAAATCACGACATTACCCCTCCTTGACTGGACAATAAGATCCTATTGTTTGTAAGGTTGGAGGAACTTTTTGTGTACTCAGTTAATGATCTGACCACTTGTAGAATCCTTGATGGTATATACTTCAACTCCAGTTTTCTCTATTACTTCAAACAGACTGACCCAAATACTAGCCAGCTTGTGCTTCCACCTGAATCCATGCTGATTGTGAAAGAGAACCATATCACCTTCCTTGAATGGCGCCAACTCACTATGACATGCCTGATCAGCGGCCTGATTCCTAATCTTCTTAGCCAAGCTGAAGGAATATGCTTTGGTTTGCAATTTGGTCAAAATGTTCACGAAGTTAATCAAATAGCGGTGGTGTTCTAGTCTGCCAGTGTCTTCTACACACGCATAAAGCAACTCCAGAAGAGCCAGGTGTCAGCTGTATAGTAATTGGAAGGGGCTCTTCCCCATGGCGGAATGGTAACTAATGTTATAAGCAAACATGGCGGTGGAAAGGAGAGAGCTCTAATCAGAAGGATGATCCGTTACTAGTTTTTGTAGTATGTTCACTAGAGTTCCATTCACCCATTTGACCATCCCATTGGACTTTAGTGGTATTGGGTCATCAGAACCACATGGATTCCTATAAGCTCGTTCAGCTTGGGGAGGATGTGCAAGGTGAAGTTAGTTTCATTGTTGGTGAGAATAAACTGAGGGCAGCCGTGTCACAGAATAATGCATTTCATCACAAATCTAGTTACTGTAACTGCCCCAAGTCTCGTATCACCCTTGCTTCAACCCACCAGGTCAAGTGGTCAATAGCCACTAGAATGTACTTACAACAGTTGGCTCCTGTTGGCAAGGGGCCAACAACATCGAGGGAGACCATGTCCAAGCGAAATGTGGTTTCACTAACCAATATGATGTCATATGGCGGAATGGCTTCTCCACTTGGCACTGATGGCAACAGGAAATAGTTTCGAGCACATTGAAGCTCATAATTTTCCAATAATATCATGGGTGTAACAACTCCATAGGTTTATGCACTCCACCATGCCCGACTGCTCTGTGAGCGCTCATAATGATTCCAGGCCAAGCTGAGGGGTGCAGGAAATTCACCATAAAATCACCAATTTACTTGTACAATTCTCCATTCCATTGGAAGGTATTTGTATGTAATTCATCTAACACTTTGATTACTTGGGGAAGTTTGTTGTCATATTTTCCACTGAGAATCTTATCATACATCACGTCGCTGAGATCAGCTGTCACCGCAATAGTTGGTAATCAAGATAAACAGTCAGCATTCTAATGCTTTACTCTTAGCTGATGGAGAAGCTCAAAATCATAAGCCTGTAACTTGAGAGCCCATCAAGCCAACCGTCCTTCTGGTTCTTTGAGGTTCTGCAACCAGCGTAATGAAATGTGATCAGTTATCACTTTAAACCTTACCCCATGCAGATAGAATCTGAATTGTTTATATGCGTAGATTACTGCTAAGCACTCTCGCTTGGTCACAGTATAATTATGCTCATGACAGTTCAGACTTCGACTACATAATGCAACAGGATGTTACTCTCCCTCATCATCTTTCTGAGAAAGTACTGCCCCAACAGTAGAGAGGGACGCATCCATCTGAACAATAAACTCCCAATTGAAGTTCAGATATTGCAACACCGGTGTGCTGATCAACGCCATATGGAGTGTATTGAAAGCGGATTGATGACGTTCCGTCCATTTGAACACAGCGTATTTTTTAACAACTCAAATAGCGGCCCCCCAATACAGCTAAAATTTGGGATAAAGTGACGGTAGTAACTGACCATTCCCAGAAATATCTGTATGTCGCACTTGCTATTGGGAGTAGTCATTTTGCTGATGGCCTCCACCTTAGTCAGTTGTGGTTGCAGCCCTTTTGAGTCTACCACAAACCCCAGTCATTCCAGGTGATCTTTGAAGAAGTTACATTTTTGAGGTTTAATTTTAATGTTCGCCTCAGCCAGCCAACGGAATACTGCTTCAAGGTGGTTGAGGTGCTCCAAAAAGGTTCAATAGAAAACGTTATTATCATCGAGGTATACTAGGATGCATGACAGTTTAAAGTCACTAAGAATAGTGTCCATGGCACTCTGAAACGTAGCGGGGTGTTGCACAGTCCTTGAGGCATCTGTGTTGGTTGAAAGAGGCCTTTAGAGGTGATCACAGCACATTTTTTTTGTTCCACCAAGGGTAACTCGATTTGCCAGTAGCCTGATATTAAGTCCATTGCAGAAAAGTAGCATGTACCCCCTAATCGGTCCAGAGCATTGTTGATTCTGGGCAAGGGATACAAATCCTTTTTTGTAATACTGTTGAGCTTCTGGTAGTCTATTAAACCTGGTTGGTGCCGTCCTTCTTTTTTACAATTAGAACAGGCGAAGCCCACAGGCTATTGGATTGTTCAAGCATCCCTTTTTGCAATAACTTGTTGATTTCCTCAGTAACCATTCTTCCGCTGCCCAAGAACGGCGGATCAGCCAAGACCTTATTGGAGGATGATTTCCAGTATCTAATCGATGGACCACCTCCTGAGCACACCCTAAATCATGATTGTCATCAGCAAAAATCCCCTTGTATTTCTGAATTAAAGCTATTGCTTGGTCTTTTTGTTCATCTGATAATCCTATTAAATTACTCCGCAGTACCACCATTAGTACATTGGCCAATGTTTTGAGTGGTAGATCAAAATCATCTAATGATCCAAAATCATGAACCTGATAGACCTCATCTATGGGAATCAGATGTAGATACACTACAGTTTGGTGGCGGCGGATTTGCATTGGTTTGCTCTGCAGGTTTGCTAACAAAACCTTTATCTCCCCATGTCCCAGAAGTATAATTCCTGGAGCCACATGCAGCTCAAACTGTATTTTATGATAGAGCCCGATAACTTCCCCATATAACCCACTCGGCACTTCCACCTCTAACTCAGTATTCACTAAGACTTGATGGCCGGAAGGGATAGATGTTGCCCTGCTTCTCGAAGAGGTATCCCTTGATATCCATATATCTGCTGGGGGAGGGCCCAAGTTTTGTGCTTTAGTCAATGGTAGTGAACAAGCCATACCCCATCACTATAAGCAAGGTTGATATGGCTCATATGCACTGGATCCT
This sequence comes from Massospora cicadina, assembly GCA_022478985.1. NCBI lineage: Eukaryota > Fungi > Entomophthoromycota > Entomophthoromycetes > Entomophthorales > Entomophthoraceae > Massospora > Massospora cicadina. The sequence goes on from JAKSZP010012493.1 coordinate 38,343, forward strand.
TTGGTACTCCACCAGTAGTAAAGTAAATTGGGATCCGCTGACCCAGAATGGCAAGAGTCTCCTCCGTCATATCAATGACAGTCCCAAAATAACGCAGGAAAGTGGTCTCAAACTAAAAAGTCATAGTTTTCATTTGGTAACACAATCACCAGAGCAACAATGACAACGGACCCAAAACGCAGAGGTAGCGCACTATAAGCTCCCTTGGAGACAGTGCTTACAGCTCCAGAAGTTCCATAAACCATACAATGGTCCACATCAGGCTTCAACGTCAATTTTTGCATTAACTTAATGAAAACTATGTTGACTGGAGCACCGGTATCTATTATAGCGCGAACTATTTTTTTCAATACAAAAATATCACAGTATGTACACTCAGAATAAGAATAATATTGACTGTTTAATAAGTGAACATTTATGGGCTCTCTTTTTCCAAGAAAATTCACAATCCCCTCTTAGACTTGGGGGTATTCTCTGACAATGGCATCTGCCAGAAGGGCGATAGTCACTACTTTCAGAGTTGGCGCATCTGTGGCAGAATAAAGTTGGTCCAAGGAATCTTGATCAAGCATTTTACAGGCATAGGGCTTCGGTTGTTTGAGGGACCCTTCTTCCGCCGCCGCCTTAGTGTGAGCTCAGGTTACTACAACTACTCCTCCAATTAGCTGCTGGTATAAAATTCCGTCATCATACTGAGGAACTTTTGTAAAATATACTACTATTGATTTGGGGATATTTTGAGTGGGTATTGCAGAGGTAGAGGGTCCCATCTCTACTCCACTCCATCTTTTCCCTGATAGTATTGGTCTTGTTGTATGTAATTCACATGGCGATTATGGCAGAATTTTGCCAAATGACAATGGAGACCTATTCGTAGCAGTTAACCCCATAAGAACCACGTCCTGGGTTATCATAAGCGGGTCCAGACTGGAAAGTTTGGGGTCGTTCTGTATAACCAGCCCCAGGTCAGTAAGCCAATTGTTGATGGTTGGTATAGTTGGGTCCTGGTCGATAACTGGGTTGCTGGCGGTTGTTATGGCCAGCCCATTGATGCTGATTGAACTGTTGATTATAATTCAGCCAAGGACAAGGCGCAGAGTTATAGTAAGGCTGAGGATTACTAATTGGAGCTGGAGGCGGATGATAGTATTCTCCAGAATAAGAGGGTGCTGTGGCAGCGGTAGTCTCATGATCCGCATTCAGCAGTGAAAAGTTAGGGGATACCCGACGTAAAAACTGTACAATCTTAAGCAGAGGTACAATTTAATCCAGAAGCGGCAAAATGACATTAGAAAGTTTGCAATATGGCTTCACTGTGGTGGACATGGCAATGCACACGTCGGCTTCTGCTAAGTACCAAGCTCCAATCAGTACTTGGTCTTCTGTTGTGAATCAATCAGCAAACTCTATAAGAGTCTAATTTAGACAGAATCCAATTGTTAAGAATTCCGCTTTCCACTGTGACATTTTTGAGTTTCCTCCAAACAAGCGGAGTAAAGTGTCCTTTACGTCCTTTTAGGTGAAAGAACTACTTGGGAGGTAACAGGTGACCTGATCGGCGCTTCCTACATCCAGGGTAGATATTAACAACTTAGCCTTCCATTTATTGGAGGCTCCTTCCGCTGCACAATCAAATCGTTTAAAGAACCCATGGATTTTTCCATTGTGGTCAAAGGGGGGTATCTTTTCAATATTAACTTCCTCCTCTCATTCGCGGGGTTTGGGGCTGTACTGAGGAACAGAACGAGACCCAAAAGCAGATTCTCAATGAGGAGTGGGATTAGCGGAAGTTGGGATATCTGTTGCTTCAGGGGTAGCATGACCTTTGGTCATAGGTGGTACCGCCATTACTTGAGGTAAGTGTTGTTCTGACTCATATGAATATCCAGTGCTATCATCTTGGGTGTAGTAGATTGACCAGCGTTGTTTTCTCCTATGTATGATGCCTCTTCTTGATAGTCATCATTGTCCCAGTGAGACGACCAAGAATAATTGGTTAATCTTTGTTCTGCACATTGCAGCCGCTGGGTGGTATCATTCAGTCGTTCAGCAAGTTCTTTATTTTATAGTTCTAAGATTTGCATTTGACTAAATCTACGATCAAGTTGGTGCATGACCGCGTTGCGTTCTTGAAGAAGTTCATCTTGGTTTTTGAGTACCGTGTCCAAGGTGACTTTGAGTCCTCATATCCAGTTGATGCAGTGCTTTGGGAAGACTCCCCAATAAAACAGCTTGGATAAGGCATGGCTGGAGACTAGAGTTCAGGAGTGTTAGGTGGTTGATCAATGGGCCCCCTGTAGTGAGCACCACTGTTATAATTTTGGACAGTACCTCTGGGATCTGTCAGGTTATTTGCGCAGGTTAAACACTGAGCAACAGACAGATGATATAGAAATTGTCAGTCCTTCAGACACACTTGAAAATATACTTAAAATAGGAGCAATTGCCCAAATCAATTCTTTATTTATTTTAATAAATACAGCGATATTAAGCTTCCCATCTCATCTACGCTAAAATTAACCTACCTCTTAATCACCCATTTTGCTTATATACGTCAGCTCCAGGTGATACTGTTTCTCATTGCTTGGGTTATTCTATTCCGACGATTCTCCTCAGATTTGGCTTTTTATTTTTAATCCTCTGTTGCCCTATTCGTAGGAGATTTACTTCATATTTGTCAAATGTTGACATTGCCTTATCGCCTTATCATCTTATATAGAGGCAATCCAATAAACTCATTACATCCAATAAAGACTCATTATATCTCAATATTGTCTCATCTCGAGGCACTCAAATAATTGCAAATGATACTATGTTCAGTGGATCCTGCCCGCCTTACCCATAATTATTGTCCAGTCATATCAAAATCGTGACAAACACTCTTAAATCCCTGGATTCTTCCCATATTCACTTAGTAAACTCTAATGATTCTTAAATCTGAGTGTACTTACGTGGATATTCTGGTCAACAAGATCAGAGTTGTAGCTATTGTTGATAACAGAGCACCTGTAAACAATGTTTCCATGAAGTTAGTAAAGAAATTGAAAAATAGCTCTGGACATTGACCATCATTGGGAATATGGGACCGCAGGCCTTAACAGCACTAAGAGTGAAGGAGCTTACAGTCCTTGCCACTGCGATTTGGAGCTTTGGTAGTAGCTTCACCCACAATAGTGCTTCTATACGCCAATTATGACATATTAATTGGAACTAGTTTTTTAAGGACCTATGGGATCTCATGAAATTTTAAAGAGAACGTCTTGATAATATTGGGTCAATCACTTCTGATTTTTTACTCTTGTGACAATACAAAGCCCACAAGCTGTCGCAGAAACTTTATTAATATATCTTATGCCAATGAGATAATACCAGTAGAATATATTCAGCGGGGAAATTGAAGCCGCCCCATGCCAACTGCCATAAACAAAAATTGAGGAATACTCTACGTGTGAATAAGAATAGACAATAGCTCCAGGCCATCAACTGGTTATGAGGACTGGGACCACGCTGGATATTCCAGAAGGAATATACAGGGAGGTTATATCCCCATGGCATTGTTCTCAAATGGAACCTAGTGTGGTGCCTGGAATACTTATACCAGGGCATGGAGAGATTGATGTCCTACTAGCAAATTTGACCAGTTGAAATATCAAGGTCAAAAAATATCAAGTAGTTGAATTCATGCATTTGTTTCTGAGGGATGAGCTAAAATCAGCTGTCAAATTTGGTGACTTATCCAAGTTTGGCTTACTGACTAAAATCCTTGAGGAACATAAGGTAATTTCTCAAGAATTCTTTACCAGATTATCAGAACAACAGAAGGATGAGGCACTAGAGTTGTTTGAACAATACTCCAAAGTTTCACCAAAAATGACCAAGAAAAGGGTTGTGCAAAAGGAGTACAGAATTTTGTTGACACTGGGGACCATGTGTCTATTAGAATGAGTCAATCTGGCGCCCCAGGGCTAGTGACAAAATAGTCAAAGAAGAGCTAGACAAATTTCTGATAAGTGGAATGATAGTGCCCTCCAAAAGCCCGTGGGCCAGCCCAGTTTTAATTATAAAGAAAAAAGATGGCAGCATCTGAGTTGTAATTAATTACAAAGCCTCAATGCCATTACAAAAAAATTATATCCATTGCTCAGAATTGATGATGCTCTGGACTGTCTGGGAGGGGCGAAGTACTTTACCACAATGGACCTCATCTCAGGATATTGGCAGATTGAATTGCCTCAAGAGGAGCAGGAAAAGTGCACGATGAATGCTGCTCATGGGCTGTTCCAACTGACGCGTATGCCACATAGGCTGTGCAATGCGCTGGAAACCTTTCAGCGCGCAATGGACACAACTTTGGGGGACCTAAAATAATCCTGCGTACTGGTGTACCTGGATGATATCAATATCTTTTTGCAAACATTTCTTGAACATCTGGAGCACCTTGAACAAGTGTTCAAAGGGCTGTTGAAGGCCAATCTGAAGATAAAATATAGAAAATGTCAAATCTTTAAAGAACAATTGGAATACCTTGGGTTAATCATTGATTCCAAGGGCTTGCAGCCTCATCCTCAAAAGGTGGAGGCGATTAACAAAATGTAACCTCCAATGAGTTTGAGGGATGTTCAAGTGTTCTTAAGCATGGTAGGATAAAAAAAGATTTGTAGAAGGGTTTGCAAAAATTGCTGAGCCTCTATTCCACTTACTACAAAAAGGAGTTCGTTTTTGCTGGGCAGAGGAGTGCCAACAAGGCTTTGAGGCTTTGAAAATCAAAATGAGCACGGCGCCTATCTTCTGATATCCAGTTATCATCAAGCCTTTTATCATATAAACTGACGCCTCATTGACTGTGATTGGTGGTTTGCTATCTCAGATTGGGGATGATGGCGAGGAGCATATGGTCACTTATTGCAGAAGGACGCTGAATAAGCATGAGAGTAATTATAAGGTGACTGAAAGAAAATGTTTGGCTGTCATCTATGCTTGTAACCAATTTTGGGTTTACATTCATGGCACCAAATTTTAAGTAGTGACGGATCACAGCTCATTACAATGGCTCCACATCTCAATGGAACCTGAGGGATGATTAGCCCACTGGGCCCTGAAATTCCAAGCATGTAATTATGAATTTATTCATAGAGCTGGAGCGGCCCATCAAAATGCAGATGGACTATTGCGGCTTCCTATTGTAGCTGTCCTGAGCAGTTTGGCTGATGAGCTTCATGAAAAAATTACCCATAAGTATGGAGATGAGCCGCCTGAAATACAAAAAGCAATTGAAAAAGCATTAACTGACACCA